>JAADXI010000021.1:0-65112 GCA_023337615.1 Pythium brachiatum | reverse complement strand
CTATTGAGATCCGGTTATCTACGATGGCTACAACTGAACCGCTGCGTGATGCACGGAAGACAAATGTAGCTACAGGACTTCAAAGCTTAAACACTGTAGTGACGTAGTGCCAGCTGCTTACTTTCTGTCGCGACAGATAATGAACATAGACTACAGCCTGGACGTTACGAGGACTAGCAACAGGAGAGTAAGCATTTGAACTACAGATAGTAAATATTCCCCGTCAAGGTACTGATTGTAACTACTCGCTACAAATTTCATTCGACAGAGAATTCCCCTTGTCGATTCTTCGGTCTTGGATACTTTCTCGGCCACCCTTTTCGTTTCAACGTCGTCGATTTCCGTCTCGCGTGTTGACTTCTGTAGCTGAGAAAGGTTGAAGTGTGCGGCGGCGATCTCCACGAGCTCGGCAAGTCGCTGCAGTCCAGTGAGGCGCATCTTGCCTATGCGGCCCGTGCCCACCAAGAAGCAAGAGCTCATAGCTTCCCACCAGGAACTGCTAATGACGGAGACGAGTGGGTTCAATTTCTACCGACCCACAACCACAACCCTGTCACGTTGGCGGATGGATCGTGTTCACCTTGCCTTTGGAGACATATGAACAAAATTAGGTCCTGAACACCGTCGCTTTGTTCCTAGTCGAAACATAGATTACCTTTCCCCAGTCTACGCAAGGCCTGCTCTACGCAGGGCGTGCTGAACTGTGGAGCAAACTTTACTAAGTTGGCGTAGTAGGGATTGTAACTCACATACTACCTCTGTGTGGAAATTTGTGGATATTGAAGTGTAAATTTTGCAGCGCTTCGCCTCCTTTTTTGGGAGAATTAAACGATGAGGGGTCTGGCGCCGACTCGCCAACAAGGGAATTTGGAAAAGATTTCAAGAGCAAACCAAGAAATTCCCGAGCTGGATGGAAATGGTGGAGACAGATAGACGCCGTGGGTGTACTCGTTCCACCACATCAGTTCGATCCGTAGTATAATGCGAGTCTCTGCTCTTAGTCAATCTGCCTATTGTTCTTCCCTTCGTGGTCTGTAGTTATCTTCGTCCTAGCTGAAGGATTCGTAGTGAACGCGCTGGTTGCTGCGCAACCGCTACGTCATGCATACCATCGCTACGGTGCTGGAAGGAAAGAGATCGCGCCTGCCTCCTTCTGTCAAGAAGCGCTGGGCTTGCTGGTAGATGCGACGGCTCAGCACGACTCGTGTTGCACGAGACGGCCGTTCTGGTGGCGATCACGTTCGGTTGCGCGAGAAGAGCCGATCGAGACGATACGTTGGGGTGCGAAAGGGGCCACGAGCGTGCGCCATGCTTTCAAACGCGTGAGACGACAACAGAACTGCTCCGGGCCGGGACTACTGCTCACCATGCTTCAGCTCGCCGTTCCTGCTGCGGTGGAGATACTCGATCCACCGGTCTTGCCACAGCACGTCGAACATGTCGTGGGACGTCGAGGAGTCCTGCGCATGTTGACTCTTCTCGTCCATCAGCAGAAACATTTCCAACACCAGGGCGATCTCGTCGCAGTAGCTCGTGTTGTCGTGCGCGAGCGGCGGCAACTGCACGTCCAGTGAGCCAGCAGCGTTGTCTCTTGCTTGGTCGCTACGACGTTGTCCGCCTCGTGGGCCTCCTTCACGAGACGGTGGTAATGATCAATGTCCAAACTGAAGCCGTCGTTCAACGTCGCCGACGCAGGCCGCTGCCGCCGCGCGTTGCCTTAGTGGCGACACACCGATCTCTTCAGCCGGCAACTTTCTCTCCACGGCTCGCAGACTCTTCTCCGCACGCTGGAAGCCTCGTCGTTCGGGCGTAGTTCCTGCTCGCCTTCTGCACATTGTCAATCTTGAGCAGCGTCTCGAACAAATCACGCCCCCCAGCTCCTGCGCGATCCTGTCCGGTGTGAGCGCGAGCGGCGTGACTATGCTGCCCTTGCCGACTAGCAACAGCTCCGACAGCTTGGGCAGGTTCTCCAAGTAGATGCTGGCGTTGTCCTTCAGTTCTGCCTGGAGCTGCCAGCGGACTATGCCCTGCAGCGAGCGCACCGACTCTACACGAGCTGGCGGCAGTTTGTTCTGCACGGCGACCTTGATAGCTTTCCTACACTCACCATCGACCGGCGGCAGCTGCGCAATCACTTCGCCGTAGCCGCTGTCGCTACTCAGCGCGAGATCCTCGGTGCCCAAGTGGCGACACGCGGACTTGAGAACGTCAGCGTAGCTGCGGTCCGTCTGCACGCCGACCAGCGCGCCGTGGTTGAGCAATACGGCCGTGCTCTTCTTGCGCGGACAAAACGAGTGAATTGCACGCGCAGAGAATCGGACGAGAAGCGCGTGGCCATGCGCTGCAGCTGCGCGTAGTAGCGCAGCGGCACGCGACGCGTCATGGGCTACGACGCACGCACGAGATCGTCGTCGCTCTTGAGGTGCTCGAATTTCTTCAGCGCGTGAAGCTACTCACCCGAAAGCTCCGTGGAAGCGGCAGACGAGTACTCGCGCTGGAGCGACTCGCGTAGCGTACGAGATCTCTTCGCAGACTTCTTCGTTTCCTCGCCCTTCTCATGCACAAAAGACCGCCCGCTCCTGCTTTTTCTGGGAGGTCTTCTTCTAAATTGCCGACGCTCTCAGCTTCCTCCCACAGCTGGATGCAGCACGCGCACAAACAACAAGCAGATGCAGACGCTAAGAAAAACGCAGACTCACTGGCACCCATGCGGCACGTGCACGATAATGCCGTTTCCAAAGAAACGACTCGAAGCAAGCCCGTGCCACACGAGTACCTTCGAGCATGCTGTATCAACGCTGCATTTCTTGACGTCAAACGTGCCGCTTGGTTCCATCCTCGCGCGACGACCACGCCTGCTCGAACAGGTTAGACGTGCGGGCGTAATCTGTCGCCGCGGGCGTTGTGGAGAGTCCACACTGGAGACAACGGCGCCGCCAGTCCACTCGAGACAACCACAAACCACGGCAGTCTACCTGGGAATTGCCCCTCATGATGCACTATTGCATATTCACCTATTTTAGTGAATTACTGCGTCACCAAACACAGTAGTGAGCTCAGTCAACAACATGCGACTAATACTCGTTCCTTCGCATCTTCTGCGTGGGTGCTCTTGTCTACTAACGCAAGCAGCACATCTCCAGCTTTCGCGGCAACAGCTTCTTCTCCACGCTCAATCCCACGCAACTGTCGACGTACGGCCAGCTCCTGCACGATCTGGATGCGCCAGTTCGGAGCCGGTTCTATCCGGCAGCTCTACTTGCGCCTCGTGTGGAATGACAGGTATGCCAAGGGACCGGCAACAACTTCGTGATGTGTACTCGTATTGACGCGGAGAGCTGCTGCTCTCGTACACGGACGCCAACAACGAGCACAAGCTCTTGTACCACGACTTCGAGCGTGATCATTGTGACTTCCACTATGTTTACCTACATACCTACGTAGTATGAACTGCACACATGGACCAAAGTAATCGCGCAACTGCCAAACGAACTTTTGTTCATGATGATCCAATGTCGTGGATGGTTGCGCCTGTGAAAGCCAAGCACTGGTGTAACTCGGAGTAACCTGTACGGTACCCTCTTTCCCATTCTTTCCCATTCACGGTAACCTTGATTTGTTCCCTATTTTACCACCTGTTAGGGACCCAAAAGGCCCGGACAAATATCTCAAATCTCGCAATAAGAACAAGCGAAATATTACAAAAATCAGTCGTTCCCTGGTTGCACGAACATTGGTACTTACGAACATTGCACACAATAGGGTAAACGTTGATCTGCTTATGGCGTCTCTCCGAATTACATGTCCGTGAACAGAAGTAAGTTTATGAGTGACATAGGCTCTCGAAACGGACGAGCTCAGTATAGGAGGGTTTCGCCTAAGAGGGACTATCAGCCCACTTCACTCTAGTCTGCTGCGTTACGTTACTCCTACTAGCTGTATGCGTCGCGTCAACGCAATCGGCCACGTTAAGTAAGGGGCTCTGCCTTGTCAGCCAACCTCAACGCAACACACTGATAAAGGGAAGCAATGAGCAATCTCTGAGAATGGGTGGTGTTAAAAAACACCAGGGTGGGGTCAGTCTACTCGCCGAAGTAAGTGACCAACAGAGAAGTCTTCACGAGGAGGACGGAGTTGCCGAGCAAGACGCTTACGAGCGCTCGCCACGGATGCGGCGGGCCAGCTGGATGTCCTTTGGCATGATCGTGACACGCTTGGCGTGGATGGCGCAGAGGTTGGTGTCCTCGAACAGGCCAACGAGGTAAGCCTCAGCGGCCTCCTGGAGGGCGAGCACAGCCGAGCCCTGGAAGCGCAGGTCGGTCTTGAAGTCCTGGGCGATCTCACGCACGAGACGCTGGAATGGGAGCTTGCGGATGAGGAGCTCCGTCGACTTCTGGTAGCGACGGATCTCACGAAGCGCGACCGTACCCGGGCGGTAACGGTGCGGCTTCTTCACACCACCGGTGGCAGGCGCGCTCTTACGGGCGGCCTTGGTGGCGAGCTGCTTGCGTGGGGCCTTGCCGCCAGTCGACTTACGCGCGGTTTGCTTGGTACGAGCCATGTTGCTTTCTTGGTCTTGAGGATTTTCCAAAGTGAGCTACGTTGTCGTGTTCGCAGCGCGCCAACACAGCGCGCCCCCCAATCAGTGGCAGGGACATAGAATCCCGCCAATCAGAGACGTTTGTGCAAAGGTCAAATTTCTAAGCCAATCAGAATGCTTCTTGCGAGCTTTGTGCTCACTTCGAGTGATTTGCTGTTTTGAACCGTCTGGCGCCCGAGCCGAACACAGGCAGAAGCCCCACAGTGGAGGGATCTGGAGAAAAGCGAGTGAGCCGATCATTCCAACACCCACAACTCGTTTTACTACGATCTCAACAAGCAAGCAACAATGTCTGGACGCGGAAAGGGAGGAAAGGGACTCGGCAAGGGCGGCGCCAAGCGTCACCGCAAGGTGCTTCGTGACAACATCCAGGGCATCACCAAGCCTGCCATCCGTCGTCTCGCTCGTCGTGGCGGTGTGAAGCGTATCTCCGGCCTCATCTACGAGGAGACCCGCGGTGTGCTCAAGGTCTTCCTCGAGAACGTCATCCGCGACTCGGTCACCTACACTGAGCACGCTCGCCGAAAGACCGTGACGGCTATGGACGTCGTCTACGCGCTCAAGCGTCAGGGCCGCACCCTGTACGGTTTCGGTGGTTAAAGCATCGCAAGCCAGCTAGCCTCCGGGCAATAGCACAATTCGAGCCTTCGTGCTCACACATCCTGGTGTTTTTTAACACCACCCTTTCTGAGAGAACCATTCATCATCTATGCTTCCTTTGCTTATCACTAATCGCTATTCGAATGAATGGGTTAGCACACATAGCGTGACGACATGGCGTGACAACCAATGCCTGGTCACGCACGTGCCTTAATGTGCTTCAATCACGTGAATACGCGAAAGCGAGCGTTTGCCTGCGATCGAATGCCTCTGGTCTGCAGCTCCGGAGGACGAGTGTACGCGCTAAAATCAGCAAAGCCTGGCCGCCTCCAAACTTCACCAAGCCGTCGACGCCTCTGCCTCAGTAGTGTAGCTAGAATGCATTTGTCAATCGCTCATTCCCTAGCGTGCCCACAGCAATCGCCCTTACTACCAAGACTGAACTGGTGACGATTGACTCTGTGCATGGACCATTCCCTCGATGAAAACGCCTTCTCATCGTGCGCAAGGCTGCACATTCGTACACATACACAGTACTCTTGTCGACTGCGATCCGACATTTGACACCCGTGCTTCATTTGGTGACATAGCATCCCGCTAGTTCCTTTGCGAGCAGCGCACGCGGAATTATCGGGCACCCCAGCTAAACTTTCCCGCATCGAGTACCTCAATCGTGTTCTTATATCCATGTCAATGAACGGGAGTTCTCTCACGGTCTCCACAGTAGAGAAGGAAATGCCTCTCAGCAGAATAGAAATTCAGCCAAGTTATTGAAAGAAAGTGCACCTATCGTCGTCGTGCTTCGCTTGCGGACGTCAACTACACCGACAACGTCGAACTCGAGTCGCTGAGCGTCGACTTGGACGCCAGCGACGTGCTGCTGTTATCCAGCGCGCGGTTGAGCGAGATCGTGGTCTGTACGGACAACACAGCGGACTTACACCTGAACAGAAGGGGCGTTTCTCTACTTGCGCGCGTGGAAACGACGCAGCTCCGTGAGCGCGCTGGTGAGCGGCACGTCGGCCACCTCCGGGCCCGTGATCCAATTGTGCGGCAGTCGTACTGCTACGTAGTACTACGTAGCATAACACAGTCACAATCTTGTCTTTCTCCCGTTTGTCCACAGTCCAATATCAATAGAAAACGCACCCCTTGGACGGGTCACGACAAGCATGTGGCCGATGAGATCCTTGGCGTCCTGCGAGACGTCACCAAGAACTGGTATTAAGAACTGGTACTTGCCCATGAGGACCCTGAGGTACAGAATAGACTGAGAGTCGTCCTGGAACAGACTGACATCGACTGTGGTTAGCACCGGTGGGATTACTTTCAGATCGTCGTGGTCAATAGCGTAAGAGAGAAGCATCGTGTAGGAGTCTTTCGAAAAGGGTGGTGTTAAAAAACACCAGATAGATGGGTTGTGGGGACTGCTCAACCGAGCGAGTCCGAAGTCACAACGAAGGCATTTAAGCCGACGAGGTGTACTTGGTGACGGCCTTGGTGCCCTCCGAGACGGCGTGCTTGGCGAGCTCACCTGGGAGCATGAGGCGCACGGCGGTCTGGATCTCACGCGACGACAGAGTCGACTTCTTGTTGTAACGCGAGAGCTTGCCGGCCTCCGAGGCGATGCGCTCGAAGATGTCGTTGATGAACGAGTTCATGATCGACATACCGCGCTTGGAGATACCGGTCTCTGGGTGGACCTGGCGAAGGACCTTGTAGATGTAGGTCGAGTACGATTCGACACGCTTCTTGCCCTTGCCGCCCTTCTTGCCGCCGGTCTTCGCCACCGTCTTCGCCGCCTTCTTGCTTGGAGTCTTAGCCATGGTTGCTGTTGTGGTTACCTGATCAATCAGAATATGAGATGGAGGGGTCGCGAGCGCGCGCGTGTCCCGAACGACCGATCCCAAACGAGGGATATGCACGATGTGCGCTCTGGATCGCATCCGGCTATCTGATTGGCGGAATGCTAAACAAATGCCTCTGATTGGATACTACTGTATCCTATAACATGTGCATTTCAATACGCGTGAGAGAGTGTTTTAAACTGAAGTGTTACTTTTGGATGACCAGGAAACAAACACATGTTTGTTTCACGTGTCCGAAATCTTGCGGGGGGAGGTGAAGGTGAAGAGGGCACGTGTTGCAGCAGGAAGCTACGAGGCAGGCGCAAGATGAAGTTGGGAGCGAGCCAAGACGGCTACGGCGAAGGGGGCCGCGGCTCCGCGTCCGGCGCGGCGCTGTCGCTGACCTCGGTCATGCAGGATCTCAAGGAGAAGTTCAAGAACGACGAGGATGACCACTGTGCGTGACGGGTGCGAGTGGAGACATAGCGATGCGATGCGGTGCTGACAATGGATATGGAAATGTGATGTGATGTGTGGCGTGTGTAGCGTCGCCATTCCAGGGACTGGACAAGGCGACTGTGCTGCAGGAGACCAAGATCTTCTCGGACGCCAACATCGTCACCAAGCACCCGAAGAAGTGTTGCCAGCTGATCACCAAGCTGCTCCACATCCTCACGCAGGGCGAGCCGTTCACTAGCACGGAGACCACGGATGTGTTCTTCGGCGTGACCAAGCTCTTCCAGTCCAAGGACGCCAACCTGCGCCGTATGATGTACCTGTTCATCAAGGAGGTCGCCGAGGCCACCGCTGCGGACGAGGTCATCATCGTCACGCAGAGTCTCACCAAGGACATGAGCTCGGACGTCGATCTCTACCGCGCGAACGCCATCCGTGTGCTCTGCCGTATCATTGACGTACGTTTTTGTGCTCGACATGCTAGACGATGGGGTTTGACTGACCGTTTTTTCTTACTTTGGATGCACAGGGCTCCATGCTGAACGCCATTGAGCGTTTCATGAAGCAGGCCATTGTGGACCGCAACGCGCTCGTCTCCAGTTCGGCGCTCGTGTCGGGCATCCACTTGATGAAGAACAACGCGGATATCGTGCGCCGATGGGTGAACGAAGTACAGGAGGCGGTCAACTCGCCGCACGACATGGTCCAGTACCACGCCGTCGCTCTGCTGTACCAGATCCGCCAGCACGACCGCCTTGCGGTCTCGAAGGTGCGACTCGCAGACACTTTTCCCTGCGGTACCGCCGGACGGTTGACACTCACTGTTCTTCGATGATTTGCAGCTTATCTCTCAGCTTCAGAAGACCAACTTGCGCTCGAATCTCGCGACGTGTTTGCTGATCCGCTACTCGGCTGCTCGCTTGCGCGAGGACGTGAACAGTGAGGATGCGAAGCCGCTGCAGCAGTTCCTGCAGAAGATGCTCCGTCAGAAGAACGAGGTTCGTAGTCATAGCGTATTGACTCAGCATAGACGGTAGTGGCTCATGTTTTTGCGTGATTTGGTATTCAGATGGTCATCTACGAAGCCGCGAAGGCGCTGTGCTCGCTGCCAGTGGACGCCCGAGACCTGACCCAGGCGATTGTCGTGCTTCAGCTCCTTCTTGGATCCTCGAAGCCGACGCTTCGTTTCGCTGCGGTGCGAACGCTCAGCCAGGTTGCGCAGACCCAGCCTCTCATCGTCACTCGCTGCAACGACGACATGGAGAACCTCATCTCGGATCCAAACCGCTCTATTGCGACGCTGGCTATCACGACGTTGCTGAAGACCGGTACGTGTTCAACTGCTTTGGAGCATCACAAAATCATCGCTAACAGTTTCACCATGCACAAATTAGGTGCTGAATCGAGCGTTGACCGCCTAATGAAGCAGATCTCGACGTTCATGGGCGATATCGCTGATGAGTTCAAGATCGTAGTCGTCGAGGCCATCAAGAACCTGTGCATCAAGTACCCACAGAAGCACCGCGTCCTTCTCAACTTTTTGGCGAACTTCCTCCGCGAGGAAGGTGGCTACGAGTTCAAGAAGACGATCACGGACTCGATCCTTTTCCTCATCGACCGCATCCCAGAGTGCAAGGAGAGTGGCTTGCTCCACTTGTGCGAGTTCATCGAGGACTGTGAGTTTACGCAGTTGTCCACCAAGATTCTGCGCGTTCTGGGCCACAAGGGACCGACGACCTCGGCCCCTTCGCGCTACATCCGATTCATTCGCAACCGCATCATCCTTGAAAATGCGGCAGTCCGTGCGTCTGCAGTCTCCGCGTTGGCGCAGTTTGCGATTCGAGTCGAGCCGCTTCGTCAGAGCGTTGCTTCGTTGCTTGTCTCGTGTAAGCTCGATGATGACGATGAAGTCCGCGATCGCGCCACGATGTATCTTTCCATTCTGGAGCGTCAGTCGTCCGTCAGTCGCGCTCTTCTTGTGGATGATTTCCCAATGAGTGTTGCAGTTCTGCAAAAGTCGATCGAGCAGTACCAGTTGCGTCCAAGTGCCGGTCCTATCACGTTCGAGGCGCTTCCTCATGTCGAGGTTGTGGAGGAAGTCAAGGTGAATCCTGCTGAAGAGGACGATGTCGATACGTCTGTCCAGCAGCAGAGCGCTACTCCACAGCCACAGGACGTGGCGAAGGAGCTCTACAAGGTAAGACAACTTGACAACCATCGGTGGAACCATGATCGAGGAAGACAGCTAATGTGGATGTTGATCGCAGATCCCCGAGTTTGCTGACCTTGGCGCGATTTTCCGATCGTCGAAGCCTGTTGAGCTGACGGAAGCGGAGACGGAGTATGTCGTCAGCTGCATCAAGCACGTGTTTGCGGAACACATCGTGCTGCAGGTACGTTTACAGGAGGCTTTGCACGATGCAAAATGCTTGTGCGGTCACTCATGTTTGGATTTTGTGTCTTGCAGTTCAACGTACTCAACACTGTGAACGATCAGCTGTTGACCAACGTGTCGGTTGGCTTCGTTATGGAGCCTGAGGACGTTTGGGAAGTGCATTCCATTGTTCCTCTGAAGGAGCTTGCGTACGGAAAGAACGGTTCCTGCTACATCTGCCTCAAGCACGCTGCTCCTGGACTCTTCCCGACGGTGCAAGTGGCGAGCGAGGTGAGTGGCGTGGACTTGGTCGGTGATTTTTCCATATGCGGGCGCTAACCTTGTCTTTCAATTCCAGCTCAAGTTCCGAATGCATGAAGTGAACTCATCCACTGGAGCCATCGAGGATGATGTAAGTTATAACCGATCTAGGTTACACCTACTTGAGCACAACTGACGCTCTTCTTGACAACAGGGCTTTGACGAGGAGTACCCAATGGAGAACTTCGAGATCAGCGCGAGCGATCTGATGGCGAAGGTTCCAGTCAACGATTTCCCCGCTGCCTGGGAGCACGTTGGTGATCACGCCGAAGCCAAGGGCAGCTTCGCATTGAAGTACAAGAGCCTCGTCGAGGGAGTGGCCGCCGTGATTGAGAACCTGGGCATGCAGCCGTGCGGAAACAGTGCCACGCCGGAGCCGAAGGCGAAGGCCCACATTCTGCTGCTGTCGGGCATCTTCGTCGGTGGTGTCAAGGCGCTCGTGAAGTCGAGAATATTGCTGGACGAGCAGACGGGCGGTGTCATTCTCCAGGTGAGACCGTGCAGTGCTTTGAGGATACGTTGCCCTCTGATGCTAACTCGGTTGTGTTGCTTTTTAGATTGCTGTGCGCTCGGAAAACGAAGATGTCAGCCAGACGATTTTGGACTGCATCAGATAAACGCTCAGCTGACGCCCTCGACCGAGAGGCCAAGCTTCCAGGATGAAATGAAAGAGTACCAGGCGCTCCTCCGACAGTAGTGGTGTCGCTGATCGCCAGTGACACACTCGTAGACGTTCTGAACTTTCGGAATGAAAGACAGGACTGTGCATTTTTGTGTTAAGAAAAATCTCTCATGCCTGCAACAACCCTTCCGACCACAGTCGCAGCAGCATGCCGCGCACTTCTGTCTCGTCCTCGGCGACGTCCACGAGGTCCTGCACCGTGGTCTCGCTTGGGTAGGACGCGTAGAGCTTCATCAGTGGCTGGATGAGCGAGCCAGGAAACGCGAGACACTGCGGTTGGGCTGGGCCACCGAAACCTTCCATGCCGCCGTCCTCGCTGCCGTCCTCGTCATCGCCGTCGTCCTCGCCGCTTCCCTCGTCGTCGCTGCCGTCGTTTTCCTCGTCGTCTTCGTCATCGCCTTCGTCCTGCATCATGCACGAGCACACGCCCATGTGATGGATGCGGCAGTTGCGGACCGAGTGGTACAGCGTCACGACCGGCTCCTTCATGTTCGGGTCTTCGCCCAGCACGAGTCGGATGTGGGAGCGGTCACGGAAACGCACCTTCGCGTCCGCCTCCAGGATGAACTCAGCGGTAGAAGGCGCAGGCGTCGTCGACGGAGGCAACCGGTTCGCGATGAAGTCGAGCGCGGCTTCGTCGGCGGCTTGCTGCAAGTCCGCTGGCTCCACCCACTGTCCCAGCTTCTCCACGAGCTTCTTGCACGCAGTGGCGAACGCCTTGGCGTCGGTGCTGTCTTCAGGGAACTGGGTGCCGACGTAGTTGAGGTAACCGACAGGGAGACCACGGCGGAAATCCACGTCCGAGTCAAACGCGCGGCGAATGATACGAGGCAGTGCAACCTCGAGGAAGTTGGCCCACGAGTTGTGCTGGTACACAGAGACGGTCACGTGGGTCGAGAACTGCTTGTCGTCCGTACAGGCTTGGTGGATCACACCGCGTGGGAAGTACAGCTACACCAGCATTAACCGAGTCAGTCGCACCCTCACAATCAATATCACTACGTAACTCAACTCACCACATCGCCCTGCTCGAGCGTGAACTCCTGCCACACATCGCCAATCACGTCAGGCGACAAATCCGAGCTGTGCTCACCCGCCAGCTCCACGAGCGGCTTGTACAGCTTCCACTTCTTGCGGCCCTCGGTCTGCAGGATGAACACCTCCACGTCGTCATTGTGAGGCGCCAGGGCCTGTGCCTTCGGTGGCGTCAAGTACGCACTGGCGCCTGCGAGGCCGCCGAACGTCTCTTCAAACGCCGCATTGATGGCGAAAAGCCCGTCCACGTAGCGCTGCGGCTGGTAGAACTGGCAGCTGTAGCCCTTGTCGAGCAGCGAACTCACGTTCTTCTTCGTGGCGTCCAGCTTTCCGTTGGACGGCACGTAGTTGTCGCGCTCCTTGTCGACGTAGCGACACACCGTCATGTCCTTGCCGTGCTCCAGCTCGTTGTTGGCCGTCACACGCAGCAGCGCCTCGCGCGAGAACAGGCCCTTCGGGAACAGCTACTCATCCAGCGCACCACATCCAGCTACGTCAGTCTTCAGTCGTCCAACTACCGCATCTACCACCAAGCATCTCTCACCTCTCCGTCGCCGCTCTTGCGCACCAGCAGCGGCTTCTTCTCGAAGTACTCGCGCTGGAACTCGTCGAGCGACATGCCGCCCAGCAGCCGCGAGACCAGCTCCGCCGCACCGGTCTTTGCGCCGCTCTCGCTGGACGCTACCTGGCCCACCGCGACCTTGGCCTTCTTGCTGCCACGTTCCGCGTTGCCCGCGGCGTCGCTCTCATCCGTGCGCTTGGCCTTGGCGCGTCGCGCCGCCTGCTTGGTTCGGCTCATGTTCAACTCCCGTCTCCAGTCAATTTTGGTTTGATCCAGGTGGTGTTGGTTGCTTATCTATCCTATCTCAGTAGTCCTATTTTTAGGAGCTATTTTGGTGTGGTGCACACTATATCCACCCGCCAACTTCACTTGAGCCCGTTTTACCCCCTCGCAACGCAACGCGACGCCGCGCGTGCCGCCGCCGCCGTCGCCGCTGTGTCGGGAGGTCTCTTGAGCGCGTCGCGTGGCGTGGCTGCAGCGGACGAGAGAGAAAAAACGACAAGAAGCGAGTGGCGCTTGTGGTTCGATGGCGACGCACGCGCAGCGACTCCAGCGCTGGGGCCCGTGGAGCGCGCGGCGGCTGCCGACCAGCGCCAACGGACAGACAGCAGAGTGAGTGGGACACCGATACGCAAACTTAACGACGCGCATGCCGACTGCTAATGGTGTGGTGATGGTGGTGTTATGTGAACAGCCCAACGACCGTAGACGCAGCCACGCAGAGTGCGATCACGCGGCAGCTGCAAGCCATAGAGTTGCGCAGAGGCGACCACGAAGCGTTGTCGCGCGTCGAGGCTGAGCGCGTGCGAGTGCGAGTGGAGCTGGCGAGCATTCGCCACAACAGCAGCGCACCAGCGTCTGCGCCTCCTAGCGGACGTGAGTTTGACGAGCCGGATCCAGCGGACGAGGCGGCGTACGATGCGCTGGAGAAAGCGTACAACTTGGCGTTTGCTGCGAGTTCACCTGAGCGGTTAGAACGCACTGCGAATGAAGAGCGACTGACGCTTCCAGACTACAGGTGTGTGGGTGTGTGTCTGTTCGTATACTCTAGTCGCAATGACTGATTGATAACGTTCGCTGGTAGTGATGAGGTCATGCAGGCGATTGAAAAGGATATGCAGGCGGCGCTACCGCTCGTGGTCGAGAGAAAACGCCGTGTGCTAACAGAAGCAGAGCTGATGAACACCGCGGACGCGGTTCCTGTGTGGAAGGTGCGACTGATCTTCGTTGCTTCACAATGTCGTTGGCCTGCTCACTAACGTAGTGACGTATGTCCCACAGCAAGAAGCTCTGCAACGGCGACAGCAAGCGATTGAGAGGCTGAAACAAGCAGTCCATCATCTAGACGACGACCGAAATCACATCGACGTGTGGAAGCAAACGATCATCTTCAGTAGCGATGCTGTCGTCGAGCGAGCCAGATCAATGGCTACGACGCGCACGAAGCGACACAAAGTGCTCCTCCACTTGGCAGAAGCGTGCAGAAACCGAGTACTGGGACGTTCGAAGGCGCGTATCCACGCCGAAAACGGTTTCGCTCGAGCTGCAGCGCCACTGAAAGTCCAGATTCCAGCTTTGCCAAGTCGATCGCTATCGACGCCGTCACGCTCAAGTCCCAACGACGAAGGAAACGACAAAATCCCTGCCGAGAGCAAAGTCGTGGCCGATTTCTTAGTAGCAGAGTTGAGCTCATTGGCAGGCCTCCTCACGCACGGGTATCATCAAGCGCTCGAAAACCATAGGACTGCAGCCGCTACGTCGGCGAATCTCTGGCGGGAGTATCAACGCGCCTTAGCAGACTTTGAGATCGAGTCAAGACGGTACGTAAGATTCTCGTCATCCGGAAAAAGAAAAATTGAGGCTTACCGTGCTTTTCACAGATTCAAGGTATGGCGCACAGAATCCAGAAATCAAGGGCCTCTCGATCGAGAAAAACCAAGCATGAATCCGTTCCAGCGATTTGGAGATACCTTCGACAGCTCGTGGAAGTCGTCGCTCAAGTGTGTTGAGTACGTGGATTGCCAAAGTGGATCTGAACGTGAAGATCCCGGCGCCTCGCCTCAGCGAGAAAGTTACGTGAGCCGCAACCTCGCCAGCTTATACGGGAGAGGACTCAATGGTATTGTTCTTCATCGGGAAGATGGCGCTCGATCTGAGGTATGAATGTGTTGGTCACTTTCGTTGCCTTCTTCAAATCTGAGTACGTTTGGATCCTTCTAGGTTGCGTCCTTCATCGTCCAAGTTCACCGTGAGCGCAGTATCAGCAATATTCACTTGCTAGTCACCCGTTCAAGACATCTCCACGAGTGGAGCAACGCACTGTCTACTGCTGGTGTGATAGTTCTCCCTGGAACACGGGAAGATCGGGATCATGCGCTTGCGTTTCTGGCGTCTGACAGCAAACTGCGATGGTCTCCAATCGTTCTTCTGGTTGGTGTTGAGACTCTCGCCGACAAACTCGACTCGTTATCGATGTATCCGCTGCATCTGTGCATCCTCGATCTCAATCCCCACGACACAAGTGCAGCCCTCTGGCCGCCTCTTCTAGCGCTTCGATGTCGCCAGCGGCTTTTGATTTCATCTCCAAGCCTTCACGTCGATGTCCGTATGCTTGCGCTATTCGCGTATCCAATGGCGTTGTGTTCACGGCGAAAAATCATGGTACGTTCTTCTCTTTGCGTACTGGAGGACTGATTTTGATACTGACTACTCATTTTCTGGCGAAGGCGTGGAACTGCGCGACTCTCACTAAGCGCCACGTCGCCTCAATCGTCAGTGCCATCAGTACCTGTGTAGTGTGTGCCGATGGAGGCAGTTCGATTCTGTCAGAGTGGACTGCTTCCATTGAGGAGAAGACTCTCCTCAAGACCCGACGCGAAGCAAGGACGCTCAATATCCTCGTGAAACAAGTTGCTGGAGTGCCAACGGTGGAGAATGGTGCGTACGGCACGACACACTTGTTTCATCCCAGTGTCGGTGCCCGCACACGTGTTTCAAGAAAGGTGGGTGAGCTGAGGGTTCTCGAGGATAACTCTTGCTGCGATGTTGATCATCGTCATTTGCTCAGCAGGCGGTTCCAAGACTGGGCAATGCGCTAGCTTCTGCCGAAGATGTTTTACGGCAGTCAACCCAAGTAAAAGAGGTTTGTGGACTTAGCCTTTCCCAAATGTTCACCGCTCTCACCCGCGTGGTCGTCTCCATGTAGCTACCATTGAAGCGACGCCATCACTCGTCAACACGCCGATCCCGGAAACGAGTGAGCCGTTGTGGGAAATGTGCTGGCTGCCTCGCTGAAGACTGCATGACGTGTGGTCACTGCCAAGACATGAAGAAGTATGGAGGACCGGGGCTTCGCAAGCAGTCATGCAAGAAAAGGAAGTGTATCAAACCCAAGACGTGGGGCTTGACGCGGAAAAAGGCTCGACGAGGTGACGGCATGGCTGGAACTGAAAGCCGAGATGCCAGTGAGGACGAGTACAGCGATTCAGGCGAGTCAGATGCAGGTTCGACAGAAAATGGCGGCGATTCAGCTCTATCATCAGACGAAAGCGAAGCCGAGCGGAGTGTCGCCAGTGCCGAGCCTGCCGCACTCGACTATGGATCCGATTCGGGCTACGATAGCAGCCATTTCAGTGATGAAACTGTGGACGCCACCAATCGTGATCTCCATGACTCGACAGAAGACGGACAGTTTGAGAGCCACTCGCGTGCGGGCCGTTCGCGAATCATGCGCTGCGGGAAATGCAGAGGCTGCACATCAGGCGATTGCATGAAGTGCATCCACTGCCGAGATATGAAGAAGTACGGTGGACTCGGACAGCGAAAACAGTCATGCAAGTACCGCAAGTGCATCGCCCCGAAAGTGGTATTGCTGAACCAAGCGCGAGAGAAGTACGACGATGATCCAGACCTAACAGAGACGGGCTCAACCTATGGTGGCGAAGAAGAAACGAAGGGCAGCAAGAAGCGCATGCACTTTGACACATCGGAGCTGCTATTGTCGACAACGCGACTCGACTCGCTTCATGTGCTCCAGGAATGCGAGTTGGTGGTCCGGAAGTTCCAGTTCTTCAGCTGTGACGTGTGCCTCCATGCCTTCATCTCCCAGAAGCAGCTCGACCGCCATTTAGAGTGTGTTCACAACGATATCACCAACGAGCGCAACGAGTGGGAGGAGACCGCTGAGCAGCTCTTGCTGCATCCAGCTAATCAGCTAGGGTGCCTCATCGCATCAAGACGAAGCATCAACCCGAGTTGGCAGGCGCCTCCTATCCGAGCCTACGCGAAGCTTGAAGGCTCTGGCTTCGAGTATTTCTTCCTCAAATCGTTTGCAGTTCTCGGTCGCTTGTCTCCACGATGGACCAAGTTCTACCAAACGCGGGGAATCGCAAGCCCCAGAGGACTCGCAGACGGCTCTGTCGACTGCCATCTCGGAGACGATGCGATGATCGGGAACAGCCACGCGCTGATCCAATGGGATCACACGCGCGGCCGCTTCACCATCGAGTGTCTGAGCCTGCGGTCGTCGCTGTCCGTCAACGGGCAGGACGTGCATTTCTCCAGTCGCCCGCTGGCGCTCCAGAGCCACGACCTCATCCAGATCGGCGCGTGCGCTGCGTACTTCCTACTGCCCATCGCATCTGAGGAGTCCCCGTCGTCTCAGGTGGCCTCCGCTCCTCAGATTCCACGCGCTGAGATGCGCGCGTGGCTGCAGCAGGCGGTCACGAAACGACGCGCGCGAAGAGCTCAAGATGAAGCCATCGCGATCAAGATTCGCGAGTTGACAGCAGCCAAGTAGAGTTTCAGCCAATCAGAGCGCAGTAAAGTAGGCGTAATTACTGAAAATCGGCCTTTCGTAAAAACCAGCGATCTGACTGACTGTTCGTGGGCGGATCTGACGCCGCTCCAACCAACCACCCAATCCAATCCGATCCACAGCAGGGAGCCAATTCCAATTGCCGCCGCCCCGCCCGCGCCCGCAGTAGAATCTCATACATCCCCCCTATTGAATCCAACAAAGATGGTGGTTGCTGGCATTGACATCGGCTCGACCCACGGCTGTGTGGGCGTGTGGCAGAATGGTAAGGTGAACATCATCGCCAACGACCAGGGCTTCCGCACGACGCCTGCGTTTGTGTGCTACGAGGGCGACGAGGTCGTGGTCGGCGACACGGCCGTCAACAAGCTCCACTCGCACGCCGCTAACACGGTCTTCCACCTCAAGCGCGTGCTGGGCAAAGACCACGACGACGTGGCCGCGAGCGACTTCGTCAGCGAGTGGACCTTCGACGTCGCCAAGGCGGCCGATGGCACCACCGTCGCCAAGACCTCGCGCAACGGCGCCGACCACGAGGTCACGCCCGTCGAGTTCCTGTCGATTCTGATCAAGAACCTCAAGGATCTGGCCGAGGACTTCACGGGCGAGACCGTCGAGAGCGTCGTGATCAACCTTCCAGCGCACGGCGCTGAGAACCAGAAGGAGCTGATCGCCGCTGCCGCCGACAAGGCGGGCGTCAAGATCATGTCGTACCTGAGCGAGCCACTCGCGGCCGCCATCGCTTACGGCCTGGACGAGAACACCAAGAACTCGCACGCCGAGTACGCGCTTGTGTTCGACATTGGTGGCGCCACCCACGACGTGACGCTGCTCACCGTCGACAAGGGTCTCTTCGAGATCGTCGCCACCACCGGCAACAACTCGCTCGGTGGCGAGGACTTCACCACGGCTGTGCTCAACCACTGCGCCAAGTCGTTCCAGCGCAAGACCAAGCTCGACATCAAGGGCAACGCGAAGGCCACGAGCCGTCTCCGTGTTGCCTGTGAGCAGGCCAAGCGTCAGCTGTCGACGCTCGCGCAGGTCAACATCGAGGTCGACTCGCTCATGGACGGTGAGGACTTTGCGCTCAAGCTGTCGCGTCCTCGCTTCGAGGAGCTGATCGCGGACGCCATCAAGGACTCGTTCAAGGACGTCGAGAAGGTGCTCCAGGAGGCCGGCATCGAGAAGCAGGACATTGACCACGTCATCCTCGTGGGTGGCTCCACGCGTATCCCGCTCGTGCAGACCAGCGTGAAGAAGTACTTCGACGGCCGCAAGACCCACATGCACCTGTCGCCAGATGAGGTGGTCGCCCACGGCGCCACCCTCGAGGCTGCTGCCATCAGCGAGCTCGCCAACTTCAGCCCAGCAGAGGGCAAGCAGAACAGCGTGCCAGTCACGCCACTGACGCTCTCGGTCGCGCTCGCCAACGGCAGCGTGTCGGAGGTGATCCACCGCGAGACCGTGCTGCCAGCGTCGGCCACCGAGGTGTTCACTACGTCGGCGGACGAGCAGGGCGCCATCTTCATCCAGGTGTACGAGGGCGAGCGTGTGATGGCCAAGGACAACACGCTGCTCGCGCAGCTCCGCGTGGAGGGTATCTCGCCGCTGCCACAGGGCGAGGCTGAGATCGAGGTCACGTTCGCGGTTAGCTCGAAGGGCGTGCTCACGGTCACGGCCAACGAGGCTTCGGCCGGCAAGAAGACGTTGGAGGTGAAGAACGACGCCAATCGTCTCAAGCCAGCCGACGTCGCCGCCATCATTAAGAAGGCTGAGGACGCCGCTGAGGAGGACGACGCGTACTTGGAGGCGCTGGAAAACGAGGGCGACGAGGACGCCGAGGAGGTTGAGGTCGCTGCGGCCCCTGCCGTCGCTGCCTCGAGCGAAGACTTAGATTAAACTATGCGTTCCCCCCTCATCAACTAAAGCTCATTTTCCGTCACCATGTATTCTTCGTGAAGCCGCCTTCGATTTCCGTTTTCAAGTCAATGGAGCAGTACCGATATCTTCATGCTGCCGAAGGCTTCTTTCTACTACTACCAGCATTGCATTGCAACCAGCGCTGCAGTACACGCATTCGAGCGAGCATAGATTGCAATCAGCAGACGTCCCCATAGCTTCCCACGTTGACGTGTATTCGTACCGATATGCCTGCATGCTAGACTAGTGCTTCATGGTCTTGAGGTACTCTTTCCATCCAATCTGCTCCATGTTGTCGATCTTGCCGTCCACCTCCTGCTTCTGTTCGTCCAGGAACACCTCCATAGCTTCCAGGTACTTGTCTCCGAGCATCCGCACAGCCAGCAGGCCGGCGTTGGTCGCGTTGCCGATCGCGACTGTCGCCACGGGCACGCCGCGCGGCATCTGCACGATACTCAGCAGCGAGTCCTGGCCGTTGAGCGTGCTGGTCTTGACCGGCACGCCCACCACAGGCAACGGCGTGAGTGCTGCGATCATTCCTGGCAGATGGGCAGCGCCGCCTGCACCAGCGATGATCACCTTGAGGCCGCGACGGAACGCCGTCTGCGCGTACTCGTACATGCGGCCGGGAGTGCGGTGCGCCGACACGATGCTCAGCTCGTACGGCACACCGAACTTCTCCAGCATCTCCGCAGCGGGCGCCATGGTCGGCAGGTCCGAGTCGGAGCCCATGACGATGCCCACGACGGCCGGTGCCTTAACGAGACCGGCGTTCTGGGCGATCTCAGGGGAGATGGCATTCGCGCGCTCCACGAGCTGCTGGATGCTGGACGCGACGATGGTGAAATGGCCCAGCTTCCGTCCGGCGCGCACGCCCTCCTTGCCGTAGTGGTGCGGCGTCGCGCCTGGCACGTACAGACACTTGCGCAGGTCGGCGTAGCTGTCGTCCTCGCTGGCGTTCTTCGCGCCCAGCACATTCACCATGAGCGCAGCATTGACCGCGAGGTCACAGCCGCCCAGCGGCAGCTCACAAATCGCTCGCAGATGCTGCTCGTACTGGTCAGTCTCACACGCCTCGATGGTGTAATGGCCCGAGTTGTGCGGTCGAGGCGCGATCTCGTTCAGGAACACCTGGTTGTCGGCCGTGAGGAACAGTTCGACGCCGTAGATGCCATTGCCGTTGAGCTTGGAGATGGCCGTGAACGCCATTTGCTTGGCCTTGACATACGTCTCCTGCGAGATCTGCGCGGGCGCCAGCACAGTGTCGCAGATGCTGTCCTTCTGCGTGGTCTCCACCACCGGGTACGCGCGCACGTCGTCGTTCGACTTGACCACCATCACCGCCAACTCCTTCGTGAATGGCACCCACTTCTCCGCGTACAGCTTCACCTCCTGTCCGTCTTTCACACCGAGCTTGGCAAACGCATCGGCCACGTCGCTCGCCTGCGAGACCACGGCGTTGCCCTTGCCGTCGTACGCGAACAACCGCGACTTGAGCATGTACGGGTATCCGAATGCCACGCCAACATCCAGCGCGTCCTGCTGAGACGTCACGATCTGGAACGGCGCAACAGCCACGCCGTCCACCTGGCTGAAGAACTGCTTCTGTGTGTACTTGTCCTGGATGAGCTGGATCGTCGCAGGCGACGGATGCACGGCGATGGGCCGCGTGGCGTCGCGCTGCAGCGTCTCCAGGAAGGCGGCATTCACGTGCTCGATCTCCACCGTGAGGATGTCGCAGTGTACAGCCAGCGCCGCGATGTCCTGCTCCTGCGTGAAGCTGCCGGCGATGGCCTGCACGCCGAGCTGACCGGCAGGCGACGCGGCACCCTGCGGGTCCAGCACCACGAGCTTGATGCCCAGGCGGTGCGCGGCCTGCGCCATCATGCGGCCCAGCTGACCGCCGCCCAGCACGCCCACCACGGGCGTCGCGTTGCCGCTGCGAGTCTTGAGAATCGGCATGGTGCTGCTGCTTGGAAGATGAGATTTCGTATAATAAAGTGCGCATGGATCGGTGGTAAGGCTGGCGGCACCGCACGAATGGAGCTCCTCCCTAGACGGATTTCAACCAATCAGAAACGCGTGTTCGATATGTGGTGTGGACCACGTATGTTGAGGTTTCTGAGACTTGATACTGTATTCGGAATCTCCTCTATCACCCAAACACCCAGTATCTTCCCTGGGGCATTGGGTAAATCCCTCCTAAGTACGATCGCTATTTTCTGGAGCTTTCAGGCACGGAAGCTCCACAGACACGGCAGCAAAATGGACGACGTCAAGTCAGCGGCGAACGCGCTCAATGTACGCTGCCATGGGCTGCTCAGAGGCATACAGAGAATAGCTGACTGACTGACTGGTAATGAATGTGGTTGTGCTGATGCGTGGAACAGGATCGCGGCGGAGGACTCGAATTCGGTGAGTACCTCTTGACTGATCGAAGCTTTGAACGCAGCGATCGACGCTGACGCCTCGCGATGCTTGTTTAAATAGAGGTCTCGGTCGCCGAAATGGACGGTCTGGAGGACGGACTCATGTCGCCGAAAGGTACGCTGCAGTAGACGAGCACCATATCAGATAGACGGGCAATGGCACTCATCAGACTTGATCGCGTTACAGCGCGCGATACGCTGATGGGGAAGACACTGGGTTACAGCGACGACTCGAAGGAGGGAGGCCGCGCCATGGGCATGTGCGGGTGCTTCACGTTGGCCTTCTACCAACCAGTACGATGCTCTTTGATTCTACAACAGACTAGAAGCACACAACACTCATCTGATGTGTTTTGTATCTGCCGCAGTACTTTGACGTCGACACGAGTGACGTCCAGCAGCGCCTGCTGCGTGCCTTGCTTCCGTTCAAGAAGAGCCCGACGTTTTCCGAGCTCATTGCCGTCGCCCCGGATGCCTACGGACCTGTGTGGCTCTCGACGACGCTCATCTTCTGCCTGGCGTCGTGCAGCAATGTGGCGTCGTACTGGGACTTCGTCGGAGATCGCAGTGAGTGGGCGTACGACTTCAGCCGCGTCGCCTCCGCGTGCACACTGGTCGAGATCTTCCTCATCGGCCTGCCCGTGCTGCTGTGGCTCGTGGGCAAGTACGTGTTCCATGTGCCCATGACTCTGTCGTACCTTCTCTGCCTGTATGGCTACTCGACGACCGTCTTCATCCCAGCTGCGGTGCGTGCTTCTCATCGTTCCTTTTGGCGTGGGTGTTTTGGTGCACTGACCATAGTGCTTACATTGTAGTTCATCTGTATGGCGCCCTTCGATGGTCTGGACTGGGTAGCGATGCTGCTTTCCATGTCGTGGTCGCTCTTCTTCTTGCTGACAAACCTGTGCGGAGTCATCTCCGAGCACATGTCCAAGGAGAAGATGCTGTCGCTCTTGGCCGTCATCTCGTACGTTCTCAACTTTCATACAATACCTGCATGTGCGAACTCTGATGGACTGACGCTGTTGGACCAATTTGATTTAGTGCGTCCCATCTCGTGTGGGCAATCCTCGTCAAGCTGCTCTTCTTCTAAGCCACACAAATACACTTTGCACACTACTGCACACGACGCTACACACGACTACTATTGCCTGCTCTGAGTACCACGTGTCGCTCACACTGCACGTCACAGCGTCGATCGTTTGACTTGGAGATCATCGTCGGCATCGCCTTCTTCTAGCGAGAGTCCGTTCTCCGCCATCAGCTCCGCCGCTTCTTCGTCTTCCGACGCGTTGATGTCGTCTGTAGACAGGCTGTCAAAGTCGATCTCTGCGACTTGGGAGCCGCCGATCTGCTCGGATCGGTTCTTGAGGAAGATTGCCAGGCGGACGTACTGGATGGCGTTGCGGAAGGCGAGCAGCGCGTCCGTCGCGACTTCTTCAAGCTCCCCAATGACGCCTTCTTCATTGAAATACATGGCGACGGAGACCAAGCTCATCACTGTAGGAGCAAGGGACAGCACACGTATAGTCATCAGATACCTGCGTCAGTGAGACACAGAATCATACAAAGGCGGACGTACGGAGAGCCACGACATCGAAGATGTTCCACCACTTGGACCAGAAGCGCTGCAAGTTGACAGACCACGTCGAGTCAGAACTGGAGGATTAAGAGCAGCGGCGGTACAGTAGCAGCAGGCCAACTCACTCGACGGAAGGCGACCATGCGCAGCAGCACTTCAAAGACGAGCAGCGCACTGACGCCGATCTCCAGTGAGATGAAGACGAAGGACGACGGGCTGAAGAGCAGGGAGGAGAGGGAAATAGATGGTTAGTCGTCTCGCGCGGTGAGGGATTCACAGCGCACTACCGCTTACATTCGCCAGCGGTTCCATCCCGTCTACACATCACCAAGACAATCATACACGAGCTCGTCGGTTGGAAGCCAGCGTCTTCAAAATGCAGCGAGAGGAAAAGAGACTGAACTACTCACCCAGATGACGCAGACTGCGCTTGCGAGAACCGTGAGGAAGTAGAGAAACCGGTAGAGATTGGAGAAGTAGAAGCGACTAGCCACGGTCATGGAGTACTCGCGCCAGTCCACGCGCAATGAAGGGCGGCGCACGCCGCCGTGGACGTCTCCAGACGCCACCGACAGGCGCGCGTACTTGAACGGCATATCCACACTCGCACGCAGGAGGGAGGCGTCGTCGTCAATGAGGCAAGTGGTCTCGTCCTGTGTTGCTGCTGGTGATGATGCAGGCACAGCCGATGACACGATGCTTCGACTAAGTACGATGTCGCGACTTCCGGAACTGAACACTAACAGAGGTAACCCTTGAGATGTGATATGATTGGTTTAACACCAAGGATCCACACTCAGAGGTTTATGCGATTTGACCTCAAAGTTGAAGTTGTGCCACGGGAACCGGCACGTTTCGTCACCACCCGCGCCAAACTGACGCAACGCGTGACGTGATGGATGGATAAATGAATGGATGGTTATCGAATGTTGCTTACCCCGTTTGTGAAGCCCACGTAGACTCTGCAGGTGGTCAGGACGGATAGATGGGTGGATGGATGAGTGGGTGGATATCGAATGTTGCTTCCTGCGCGGGATGGCCAGCACCAGGCTGGATGGAGAGTGTGGAAGCCATAGATCCACAATCGGGCGAGTGGCGTTCGCTCGCTCAATCAGCAACGTGATCATCTGACAGCTCCACACGATGGATGAATGATTTCGACAAGAGCGTTCGGTCATGCATCACTGACTGCACTATATTATATTGTAGGTATGTACCAGGACGAAGGCTTCGGCGAAGACGAGGGGGATGCTGCCGACGCCGCTCGAGATTCCCCCACGACTCGAGTCCAGTTCAGTGCAGGAGCGCCATGTCTCCACACGCCACCGCCGACATCGTCCGCACAGCAATCGGTCCGCTGCGAATCGACCAAGCCACTCACCCGGCAGCTTCTTCACCATACTAGTGATACACACACATCGTCTCGCGCTGCACGGCCACCACGCGCATCCGCCAACGGCGCTGCGCCGCGCTGCCTTATCTTCCACTTCGCGACACCTCGCGTCCGTCGCCCATCTCCACCGACCGACACAGCACACCACGCAAACCACGTCTGATCTATTTTTGGCAACTTTTCTCATATATCATTGGTTGAAATAGAGGAAAACGAATTACGATTGGCTATAAAAGCGGCTGGCTCTCTCCAGATTCGTTTCAGCGTGTGCATCTTGGGACACACGCGCACGAAGAGCTCCGGTCAGTCCGCGTCTTACCACTCACGCTCCGCATGCACGCGTCTGTGACTGCGTCCATTGCTGCATCACCACCAGCAGACGTCGCCATGGACGAGCCTGTGGTGAAGAAGTACGTCGTGGGCGTGTGCGCTATGGAGAAGAAGACGCGCTCCAAGCCCATGCAGGAGATCCTGCGCCGCCTCGAGGCCAAGAAGCAGTTCGACATGTTCATCTTCGACGACGACACCATCCTCAACAAGCCCGTGGAGGAGTGGCCCTACTGTGACGCGCTCATCAGCTTCTACTCCACCGGCTTCCCGCTGCTCAAGACCGAGCAGTACGTCAAGCTCGTGCACCCCGTGCTGGTCAACGACCTGCACATGCAGCACGTGCTGTTCGACCGCCGCAAAGTGTACGCGCTGCTCATGCGCCACGGCATCCCCGTGCCGCGCCACGCTGTGGTCAACCGCGACATCCCAGGCCAGGAAGACGATGTGGAGGAGACGGATAACTACGTCGTCGTGAACGGCGTGCGCATCAACAAGCCGTTCGTAGAGAAGCCCGCCAATGCAGAAGACCACAACATCTACATCTACTACCCGACTAGCGCCGGCGGCGGCAGCAAGCGCCTCTTCCGCAAAGTGGGCGACCGCTCTAGTGAGTTCTACCCGGAGTGCAACAGCATCCGCCGCGACGGATCGTACATCTACGAGGAGTTCCTCAACACTCAGGGCACGGACGTCAAGGTGTACACAGTGGGCTCCAGCTATGGCCACGCCGAGGCCCGCAAGTCACCAGTGCTGGATGGACGCGTGATGCGCGACTCGGCGGGCAAGGAGGTGCGGTACCCAGTGATCCTGAACTCGGCTGAGAAGGAGATGGCGCGCAAAGTCTGCTTGGCGTTCCACCAGACTGTGTGCGGCTTTGATCTGCTGCGCGTGCGCGGCAACTCGTACGTGTGCGACGTCAACGGCTGGAGCTTCGTGAAGAACTCCAAGAAGTACTACGACGACTGCGGACTGATCCTCCACAACTACCTCGTGTCGGCGCTGCGCTCGCGGTATTTCCGCCAGCGCCGCTCGAGCTCGGGGCCGACGCTGTCGCCGCAGATGTGTCCGCAGTACGCGACGGAGCCCAGCTCTATGGGACAGGACTGGAAAGAAGGTGGTACGCGGCCCAGCTCCAGCTCGGATGCATCCGAGTCGAGCGTCAGCAGCAGCGTTGCAAGCGGCTACTTGGATGACGAGCGGAAAGAGGAACTTCGCTGTGTGATTGCTGTTGTGCGCCACGGCGACCGCACGCCCAAACAGAAGCTCAAGACGGTTGTCTGGGAAGAGGACATTGTCGCGTTCTACGAGAAGCGCCGCACGAACGACAAGTACGACGAGCTCAAGGTCAAGACCGTGGCAGATCTCCAGGAGCTGCTCGATCTCGTGCGCAGTTTGATCAAAGCGTACGCGCCAGTCGTCGGATCGAAAGAAGCGGTGTGGGAAGTGGAAGGTGGCGACTCGTTCGAGAAGCTGTTGCAGATGAAGCGCGTGCTAGAGCGATGGAAGTTCGCCGGCATCAACCGTAAAGTGCAGTTCAAGCCTCGACGCGCGCACACGCCGTCCATTTCGGCCGCGTCGGAGGCGATTGAAGGCGAGCGCTTTGAAATGCTGATGATCCTCAAGTGGGGTGGAGATCTCACGGAGACGGGCAAGCGCCAGGGCGAGGGGCTGGGCAAAGACTTCCGCAATATGCTGTATCCAGTGGAAGAAGGCGGCTTGCTTCGACTGCACTCGACGTTCCGACACGATCTCAAGATCTTCACGTCCGACGAAGGCCGCGTGCAAATGACGGCTGCGGCGTTCGCCAAGGGCTTTCTGGAGCTCGAAGGCGACTTGACGCCTATTCTCGTGAGCCTCGTGACGACGCTGGGCAAAGGTAAGTGATCATTGTCTGTGCGGTGGATGTGTCTGCGAATGTCAGCGATTGATGATCGTTTACCCATTATGAATTACAGACGCCAACAAGATGCTGGACCACTCTGGCCAAGCTGAAGCGAACGAAGAGATCGAGCGTACGAAGGAGAAGATCAAGACGCTGCTCCAGCGTGACTACTCTTCGTTTGAAGAGCTAACTGCCGCTGTCGCGCCACTGCGTACCGAGTCGATCTTACATGCTCTGGCGACGATCAAGAGCCCAGTGGATGCTCTCAAGCGCCTCCACGATCTCATCGGGAAGCTCAAAGCAGAGATCCAGGAGCTCTCACAGGCGAAGGGCAACGACGACAAGATACCGCTGTACATGGGCGAGACGTTTTCACTGATGCACGAACGCTGGGAGAAACTGTATCGCGACTTCTACTCGACCAAGACGGACAAGTACGACCTCAGCAAGCTACCGGACGTGTACGACTGTATCAAATACGATCTGCTCCACAACGCGCACGTGGGTTTGCGTCACGCGAGCGAGCTGTTCAAACTGGCGGAGACGTTTGCTAGCATCTACGTGCCGCAGGAGTACGGCATGGAGCTAGGAGAGAAGCAATCGATCGGCATCAAGGTGTCGCAGGCGCTGTGCGCTAAGATCCGTGCGGATATCGTGGCGGTCATGTCAGCGGCCGCAAATGGCGATCCTTCAACGGTGGGCAATAGCTTTTTCGGTTTGCAGGCACCGTATCAAGAAGACTCTGGTGACCTGGGCGACCAAGACGTGGAGCACCACGGCTACCGCCTCGATCCCTCGTACGCCAAGGAGCTGCGCATCAAGAGCCCTGCTACGCAAGTGCGTACTCGCCTGTACTTTACGAGTGAGAGCCACATGCACACGCTGCTGAACGTGCTTCGGTTCCAGTGCTCGTCGTGGCGCGCGCGGCACCAGCAGGGCGGCGAAGACGGCGAGTACGACGTGTCGCCAGAGGAGGAGAAGTACAGCAACGAGATCCTCAAGCGCATGGGCATCAGCGTGAACGAGAGCATGCCGCAGCGCAAGTACGTGTTCAGCGAGTCCAAGATGATCTCAGACAGCGCTAGTGGCGCGCTGGACCGCGTGGCCGAACTCAACTATCTGGCGCACGTGGTGATCCGCGTGTTCGAGACGCCGTGGCTGGAGGAGGAGAGCGAGGACCGCTTCCGTGTTGAGATCTCGTTCTCGCCCGGCGTGAGCACGGACCTGGGCGAGGGCAGCGGCGACGGCGAGATCGCCGACGTGATCTACTTGACCAAGAACATGACGGGCATTATGTTCGAGGACATGCTGGCCGCGTGCGTGTCGTCCGTGCAGACGTCGACCAGCTCGGCCAACAGCACAGCCAGCAGCACGCCCAAGGGTGACGCAGCCACGCCGCCCATCCAGGGCGACGCCCTGTGATGATACCATAGATACGCAGAAAACGAACGCTCTCATGACTCGCATGATACAGATATAAACGCTCCATTTTTCATTCGGTTTTGCTTGTTGGGGGTGTATGTGTGTGTGGCTGCTTGCGTTCCGCCAGTTCTTCTATTGTAGACTGGAGCACGTCGCGACCATGGCTTGATCAGCGACTTGTGTAGGCGTTTACTCCTGGCCGAGCCACTGCGTGAAGCGGTGCGCGTGGTACGCGGACGACAGCGCGCCGAGCGCCGACAGCGTGACGGGCAGCGTCTTGCGCGAGCGCATTGCGCGCACGCCCATGGCCGACATGGTGATGGTGGAGAAGAACAGCGCGGCACCGTGGCCCTGCGTCATGTGGCCGTTCTGCAGCAGGTAGCCGGCGGCGCCGAAGCCTGCGCCCAGCGTCAGACCGGCGACGAGCGACGGCACGCTGCGCGTGCGCGAGTAGCCGATGACGCCGCCGACGCCCAGCAGCGCGCCCATGGTGTACGTGGGGTGGTGGCCCGACATGCTTGATGATCAGTGGATTGGATTGGATTGCCGAGGACGTTCGGAGTGAGCTTCTTGCGGTGTGGAAGAAACGAAGCGCTCATGTTGACGCGAACCGCAAATCCATGAACTAATATCGACAGTAATATAGACAGACTTCAACCCTTTAATTTCGACATTTTCGACACAGGTGCAGCATACTACTCTACTAACCTATATTAGTATACTGGTTGGAATGCGAATGGAAATGGCTTCGCACTGACGCAGACATCTTCTCCGTGAGCGGGTGTGTATTTATGTAGGTTCTGAAGGCAGCGACATCACGGAGTAGACACGGACGACGGCACTGGCGGCGCGCCGGGCACGTAGCGCATGCGCGGCGGTGGGTTCGCGATGCGCTGGATGTGGTAGCCCGTGGACAGCGCGCCGATGCCTGCGAGTGCGGCGGGGCCAGGGAGGCGCGTGAGCAGCGCGTGGCGGCCCATGACGGACGCGATGACGCCGGACATGGCGACACCTGTGCCGTGGGCGAATGTGTGGTCCGAGATCGTGTCTGTGAGCACCAGCAGACCCGCCCCGAGGAAGCCGATGCCCAGCGCCGTACCTCCGACGAGCGACGGCAGGTGGCGCTTCATGACGTAGCCCGAGCCGCCCGCCATGCTCACGAGCACAGCGTAGTGGAAGGCCGGGTGGCTTCCGCGATTGCTCATGGTGGTTGGTGCGTCGTTCGGCGTCTGCGTGGCTGGAGCTGCGGACGCTGAATGACCGGACAACTCCGCAAGGAGGCTGGTTTTCTCCCGAGACCAGGTGAATGAGACCGAATTCGGGCAAATCCCACGTGGTTTCACACCCTGGAGATAACCGACATGCAGATTTCACAGAAGATCAATTCATGGAGGTCATCTGGTTGAAGCAGACATGATGAGAAGCTAGCTCGATCTGAACTAAGCTAATATTTACCAGCGAAGTACGCTTTAGGTACAGCGCACTTAAGCCAGCTCTGAAACCCGATCTCTCCTCGCGGCAAGAGCTCCCAACACTACCGCGCCGCCATGATCTTCTCGCTGTACATGTACTCGCGCAGCGGCTCGTGTCTGTTCCACGAGAAGTGGAACGCGGCTGCGACGAAGGCCGCCGTCACGTACGCGGACCCGGAGGAGGAGAAGCGGCTGCTGTTCGGCCTGATCTTCTCGCTCAAGGAGTTCGTGTTCAAGGTCACGCCCGAGGACGGCGCCGGCGTGCCGAGCGAGGGCCTGCAGCGCTACCAGACCAACGCGTACACGTGCCACCACTACGAGACGCCCAGCGGCCTGCGCTTCGTGCTCATGACCGACAACCACGCTGGCGACCTCAGCGCCGTGCTCAAGCACCTCTACTCGCATCTGTACGTCGAGTACGTGGTGAACAACCCGCTCAGCGACGTGCAGACCTCCAAGGCCATCACCAGCCAGCTCTTCCGCACGCAGCTCAAGCAGTATATTGAAGGACTCGCCTGCTTCCGGTGAGCGCTTAACTCTGAAATACACGCCTGCGTATGGATAGCACTTGAAAAAACTGCAGCGCGTCGACTGGTAGCGACTGGAGCGCACTAGGCAGCGTGAAAAAACCCCTGCAGCGTGGTCGCAATGTGCGCGGCGCTCGGCCGCTTGCTCGCGTCTTCCTGCCAGCAGCTGGCAATGAGCGCTTGCAGTTGCTGCAGCATGAGATCCGATCAGCCAACGCACATACTGATACAAGGGTGTATGGGAAGAACAGAACGTACCGGCGGCGTCCGTGGCGAAAACTGCGGCCGCTTCTTGTCTCGCAGCACAGCAATGGGAACCATAGCAGGCGCTAAGTCCGCAAACGGCGGCGCCGCCTCACAGATCTCCCACATGATGATGCCGAAGCTGTAGATGTCGGCGGAGACCGAGTACGCGGCACTCTGGAGCACCTCACTGGTACAAAAATCCAGTCAGCAAATGAATCATTGCCACTACTACTGTAGTATCCCCTCCCCATCCACGCAACGTACGGTGCCATCCACTGAAACGTGCCGCAGCAGCCCGTCATCACGTCGCTCTGCTTGGCGACGCGCGAGATGCCAAAGTCGGCGAGTTTCACGCGGCCTTCGGGCGTCACGAGGAGGTTCCTACGCAGCATCACCACGCGTTCGATGAACATCAGAGGTAAATAAATGCAAATGACGACCACGACTAACAGTGACTTCATGTCTCTGAGATGACAGAAGAACCAAAGGAAGTGAGCTTCAGAATGCTCCATCTACCAAGCGGACGGGCGCACGCACCGATGAATGATGTCGAACGAATGTAGGAACTGCAAGCCTCGCGCGACGTCCACCTGCACACGAGCAGAGAGGGGAGTTAGTAGTTGACCCACAACAGCAACAACACGACTCAGTCCCAGCATGATGACGCACCATCATCGTCACACGCTTAGTCCACGAGGCCGGAAACGGAGGCATCTTGCGCGTCTTATCCTCCACGCCATTGATCAGTTCACTAAAATGGAAAGCCGTCACCCCTCGTCAGTCAGCCAGTCAGTCAGTCATTCCCACGATTGTAGGTGAGCCACATACAACAGCGAGAAGGGCAAGTACTCGAACACGATGCTCAACGGCTGCTCGGTCACTGCGAGAAAGAGCACGAGTGATGGGTGTGCGCCGAGCCGAGCCATGGTCTCCACTTCGTTCGTGAACTCCTTCTCCACGGCTGCACGGATCGTGCCGGTGAAACTGCACACATAGCCGCCCATTCGGTTAGCCACCAAGTCAGAAGGCGTTGACACTAGGTGGCGGCAACGTACACTTTGACAGCCACATCCGTGCCACGCCACATCGCTTTGTACACACGGCAGCTACGAAGATACAGATTGCGTTAACGTTGACAAATCAACCCCATCCGTTCCTACACTCGTCCTCTCTACCTGGAGCCGTTGCCGATGATTTTGCCGATTTCCAGATCCTACCCCAGCCACCACCAACACATTAGTGAGGATGAGATGGCACGCATCAGCCCTTGGGCAATGAGATGAGAGCTGCCTTACCGTCCACGCAATGCGCCGCACGCTGCTGGAACAACCGCTGCTGTTGCGTCGGAGATGGAGACTCGACGGCTCCTGCGGCTGTTTCGGAGGCGATCGCGCGACGGCACGCGACGGAGAGCGAGGAGAACGCAGTGGCTGTGGACACACGACCGGGTCGTTGTCGTCGAGTCCAAGCAGGTCGATGCTCACATCCGAGGCCTTTGGAGCTGTCTCTGTTTTCCAAGGTGGACATACTCAGTGAGACGGACGAAACTCATCGCGAAACTCCACCACAGCGTTTCAGGACGAACGCACCGTGGATGAGAAGAAAGATGGTAGACGACTCTCCTTCGACGAGACGCTGCCAGTCCTACGAAACAGGGTTTCGGTGAGTCTCCTTTCTACAAGAACGCGTCAAGTCCAGAGCTCTTCACTGCACCAGATCACTCGTCAGAAGAGCTCCCGAGCGTGTGCTGTCCGTGCAGATTACAGATTTTCACATGTGAGCATTTCAACCCTATGCAGCTGAAGCTATTTGACTGATCAAGCTTTGTACCTGTTGAACTCAGCCAAACGGAGGTTTTTATGGCTGAGAAGGCTGGGGATGTACTGCCCCAGGAGAGTCATCAGTGCGGCAAGAGACAGCGGTGCGTTGGCTTGGAACTGGCACTGCGTGTCTCGCCATTTGCATTTGAACGAGAGCACTCGGCGTGACGGCGACAGCGGCGAACCGTCCAAGAGGGAAACCTGGTTATCTAGGCCACCGTAGAACGTTGGAGCCGACGGTAGCACGGGGGGCTGCGGGGGTTTAGGTGGCGAGTCCATCAGAAGCAGCGGCTGCGGCGACGAGCGACGAATCGGTAGGGGATGCACTGGTGCCTCCGCAGTCTCGTGAGCTGACTCTTGACGAGAGGAGGCGTTACCGAGGCGCGTGCAGATGTCGCGCGCACATTGCTTCAGTGTGTATCCAAGCGGCCACCCATCGCGAAGCCACGGCAGAGTCAGTTGACCGTCCTCGCTGAGACTGTCGGGGAGACACTAGCCATCGCATTGCTTTTTCAGTGTCTACTTGCAAAGAACGACAGCACTGCACCAACAGTATGACTCACCTCACCGCCAGCCACGCAGGCGATCATTGGGCTCTCGAGAGGAAACGCAGTCGGCAGGCGGATCGCGAGCGTGATGGCTCGCTCACATCCCATACGCGTTTCAGGCTTATGGCAACAAGTTAGTAGGCCACCAGGCGCGAGTCGGTGAGGTTTCCTGTGGAGATGGCGGTCGTGCAATGCAGCAACTGACTCACATGCTGCTGAAGAAACGTGAGCTCGATGTTCAAGACGGAGGAGCGCGTGCATCGCACACTGCACAGTTGTAAGATACCAAAACACTCATCAGAAACAGTGTCTGTGCCGTGCATTCAATTGCGAGCCGCACCTGTCTACACGAGGAAGGAGCTGGTGCTCGCGCTGCTTGTGCGCCAACAAAAACAGGTCCTGTAGCTGCTGCTGAGGTGGCGCAAGAGGTGACACACAACACGCCAACGACCGTCAGGTGAAGGAGAAAGGTGAGATGCGAATCGAGTCGCCACTTACATCGCTCGTTAAGCTTCCGCTTCGTTGCATTTTGCCCACGCGCGAGGTTTGAACTGCACGGTGACGAGCTTAGCCTAACCGGAAGAAACTGGACAACGTTCCAGAGCTTGTTTTGCCCCCGGAAGCTCATTTTAGCCACAGCGACGAAGTATGTTTTGGGATCCTGCAAAATGAGACACGACATGGAGAGGTTGAACTCTAAAAAGTTCTTTTTGGTGCATTTTCACGGTCTCTTCTGGAGCTTTTCCAGCACCAGAGCAGCTCGTTGCCGGCAGTTCTGGTGCCACGCGGGTGAGTCACTGCCTCTGCGACGCGAGTTGCGGTTGCTTGCAGCATTTGGTGGGTTTACAGTCATGCTTTGACTGCTGACACCGCTCTTGAAAACCGGGAACCGCGACGACGGTGGTGACGGCGGCTGCCACTGAGCCAGCGACGCCAGTGCCACAAAGACCTCGTCGCCATTGAGAGACCCCAGCGTGAGCAGCAGCTCCTCTGTGAGCGAGTTGGTCGACGGCGGGAACTTGGCGCCGAGAAACCGCACGCAAGTGGCGGTGATCGTTGGCACGAGCGATGTGACGGCGACTGCGCGCTGGCAGACGGCTTGGACACATCGAAGCGTCGCGTCCAGCAACTTCGCCTCGAGCGTCATGCGGCCTCTTGGCGTGACTGAAGGAATCGCTTGAGCTAGCTCTGCTTTTTCTTCTGGTTGCTCACTTCTGCCTTCCACTGAAAGCAGTAGCATGGATCGAGTGAGAGACGGCGCTCCCTCCCCGTCCTTTGAGGCTGCCTTGTCCGCAATTGATGCCAGCATCACTTCTATCGACGGCCACACAGTCTCCACGAATCGGTCTCCGATAAAGTCGCCCGCACACTCGGCCAGCGTCGTCAACAACTGCATAGTTGCTGTCAGAATGGGCCTATTTGTCACCGTCAGACGATGGAGAATCGACGGCCACAGGCGGTGGATGAGAGGCAGCAGCACCCTGCGACGAGTGCGAAGATACCGCACGCCCTGATCGATTGTGTTCAACACCAGACAACAGGCAGCTGGGTCCGCGTCGGCGACAAAGTAGCTGCAGCGTTCCAAAATCTCAATGGTCTGTGCCTGGAAGGGCAGCGGCGGCGGCTCCTTGTCTTCATCATCCTCTTGCTCGTCGCTCTCCTCTTCTGCATCTTCTTCATCGTCGCGACGCTCGCCGTGCTCAATGGGCATGGCGCTCTTTGCGCTCGGCGCTTTGCTGTCGGATCCAACAGTCTCGTCGTCGCTGGAGGGTGGCGTCTCGGTAGTGAGCGGATCTGTCATCGCACGCATTTCGAGCAGGAACCGTGTGAGTGGCGATGCTTCATCCTCGTTTACTCGCTCTTCTTCTGCTTCCTGGCTGATCGAGTCGTGAGCAAAGCTCTGTAGCAGGAGCTGAAGCGATCGCAACAACGCCGTTGTGGTCGTGGGCTCGTCCTGGTACAGATCCACGGCACGAAGCAGCGAGCGCGTGATCTCATCTGTCAGCGGAAGCGACGCCACAGTCGCGTGTTGCAGCAACGCCTCCACGACTAATGGAGACTGCGGGTACGCGTCCAAATGCTCAAGTCGCGCACATAGTGCGTCAACGAAATAGTCCATGTTGGTGCTGAACAGGACGTGGAGGTCACCGTCGTATCCGCAGTAGAACGCGATCTTCTGGAGCGTCGTGAGAGCAGCGCGAGAGACTTGAACAGAGTGGTCGCCCAGCTTTTCGACTAGCGGATACAGCGCGTAGATAAGAAATTCTTCAAACGCTCGACCCGCCAGGTCCACACAAACACCAACACACTCGACCATCAGCGCCACAGCGTTCTTGTCGGAGCTTCTGGCTGACGACCACAGCGGCAAAGCGAGGAGATCTTCAAGGACACGGCCGACGAGATGAACGTTGTCGCGAGCAGATGTCGTGGCTGGTACAGCTCCGGAAGCTCCTTCAGCGACGTGCGATCTCAGACACTCACTCAACACCACCATAATGGACTCGCGTTCCGAAGACACGTCGCTCTCTGCGTCCACGAGCAGCGAGAACGCCGTGTCCACTACGGCAGCAGGAGTCGCGACAGCGCCGACAGCGCGAAGCAGTCGCAACGCAACACCCACAGCGACTTCGTCGTGGAAATTACGGAAGAGCTTGCGAAAGTATGGCAGCGCGATCGTTTGGTGCGGTTGAACGGCCGCTGTGTCGCCGTTGGTGTCGCTGTCGCCTGGCTGTAGCTGAAGATGTTCGTGTCGCAGCAGATCCACGTCCAGAGACTCAAAGGCCACGACGTGGCACAGCGCCTTGTAGATGGACGGCATCGCATCGTCCAATACACTCTGAAAGCGCTGGCTCTGGAACTGCAGGTAGCCGATGAGAATCTCCATCAGATGCACGCTCGCGCTTTCGTGCTCCGTGCTGCACTTGAGCGCGAGCGTGGACAGTTGCATCTGGAACCGCTCGGCAAACTGCGGCTCCAGCGCCAGCCACTCTTCCAGCGGCAGATCGTCTTGCAGTCGTCTCAGCGTGTCGCTTGCAGCGTCTGCGATCTCCGCGATGGCGTGGGTCTGCAGCACCATGAGCTCCTCAAAACAGCGGAAGAACGATGTGTGGAGTGACGAGCGACACTCGAGCACGACGACGCGACAGAGATCGACGAGCGCGCGACGCACGCGCCACGTCTGCTGGTCGATCACCTTGGACGCGAAGAGCTGCGAGAGCAGCAGGTCGATCTTGTCAGCCGACTGCACGAGCCACGCGTCGGCGGTGGCGTCGGGGGCGTCGGTCTCGGTCTTGGTCGCTGAGGAACGCTGGAGCTCACGTAGTCGCTCCAACGAATAGGATTCCGCTGAGCTCTGGCTGGCGCTGTTGATAGGAATGCTATCGCTGAGGCATCGAGCGATCGTCACGGAAAGACACTCGAGCGCCGCGACCACGACGCGTGATGACTGCAGCGGCGCGCTCATCGTGCGCCACATTCCCACTGAGACGCCTGGGAAGAACTGCCGCAGGACGAGCGGCGACGACGCCACGCAGTCCAGCAGCAGCGACAGCGCGTGGATGGCGAGCACGGCCAAGCCACGGTTGCGCTCGCGCTCGGCCAGTTGCAGCAGACACGAGACGACGTAGGCGAGAAAGTGCACGTGGTCCTGCGCGCGTGTGAGGAGCTGCACGGCGGTGGGCGCGACGGGCAACGAGAGCAACGTGTCTATCGCCTGGACCACCAGCAGCCGTAGCTCTTCGTGGGTGTGCTGGTCGTCGGTGGTCGTCGACGGAGATGTGGCGGCTGCGGCTGTTGGCGTCGGGAGGAACAGCACGCACGACTGCAGCAACTCGACCACGCGCGCGGGCGGCAGGCGGCTCTGGCAGCGCAACAGCAGCAGCCGGAGCGCCGCGAATGCGTGCTCCAGCGCGCTGCCGTCGCACTCGCGCAGCGTCGTGAGCAGCAGTCGCTGCAGCGCCATGAGCAGCATATCGTCCACGCCCGTCGCGGGCGCCGCCGAGCCGTCGTCGTAATAGGCGACCACCGCCTCCAGCACAGCACACAGCTCCATGCGTGAGGCTGAGGCCTCTTCAGTAGACAACGCAGCGGCGTCATTCGCGTGCAGCAGCCGCGAGAGGCGCGCGCAGAGCTCCACGCCTTCCATGGCTCTTGCGTATCAATCGCTGCTGTGCTGTGAATGTGGTCGCTGGAGACATGGAGGCGTGTGATTGGTTCTAAATCCCCAATGACGTTTTCTAATTGGCATAAAATGAAATCTCAAACCAAATCTTGGCTTCGTGCTGGAAAGCTCAGTTCACCGAACCGAATCGGGAAAAATGACGGCGGCAGTGGCGGTCTCTTCGGCGACGCCGCGACGCCGCAGCCGCGCGCAAGAGCGCCACGCGGATCTGCTGGAGAAGCTGGCGCGTGTGCGCGAGCAGCAGCAGGAGCAGCAGCGCGACTGCACCGAGTTCCTTCGCGACGCCGCGGCGCCGGAAAAGGCCGCGTCGCTCAAAGCGCTGCGCGACCTGCGTGCGCTGGCGCCCGAGGTCACGGTGCTGTGCGCGCAAACGGGCGCCGTGGTGGAGCGCATCGCGAATGCGAACGACGTCGCGGCCAAGATGACCAAGGAAGTGCGGCGGCTGGACATTCTGCAGTCGCGGCTCACGGCCACGCTCGCGCAGTCGAGCCAATTGCTGTCGCTGCGCAATGCGCTCGCGGGCATCCGCCGCGCCATGCAGATCCGCGACTACCCAGAGGCGGCCAAGTTCCTGAAGCAGCTGAAGGAGATCGAGCAGATCATGCCGCTGGATGTGGCCGACAAGTTGCGTGTGGATACGATCGAGAGCGACCTCAAGGGCGTCATCGAGAGCTCGTTCGGCGACGGGCTCCGCGCCAACGACCGCACGCAAGTGCAATTGTACGCGCCGTTGTTCCAGATTGTTGGCGTGGAGTACGAAGAGCGGGGCTTCGTGATGCTGCTGGAACACATCAGCCAGTCGCTGGACGAGCTGCTGGCGCCTATGCTCAACGGTTCGTTCAGTACGAAGGAGCTGATGGACCACCTCACGACCATTTTCAACCAGATCGCGGCAGTCGCGCAGGAAAACGACCAACTAGCAGGCCAGTGCTTTTCACGAGTGAAAGGCGTGAACCGGCTCATCAGTGCGATCTACGCGATTGGTGAAAAGGCGTCGGCGGCGACGCTGGCCTCGTACATGGTCCAGCGCAAGTTCCACGACCGCATCAGCGAAATGAACAACCGCGCTGACAATCCACCGATCCATACGTTGGGACAAGGAGGAACTTCTACTGGAAGCGGCGTCGGAGCAGCAAAGGCGGCGACTGCGAGTGGCGTGGAGGACGCGATCGCCTCACTGAACGAACAGCTCAATGAAGTGGCGTTGGTGATCCAACACACGCAGACATTCGAGCGCTTTATACGGTCACGTGTTGAGGAAGAAAACGCGCAACTAGACGACGAGGAGACAAGTTCTCCTTCCAGCAAGAGTACAGTTCTCCCATTGATCCACGAGAGCGAACTGGGCAAGACAGTGCAGGAGCTGGCTGGCTACTACTGTTTCTTTGAAAACGATCTACTGGACAAGGCCGCTCGTAAGGCGTTCCAGTGGGAAGAGCTGCGGTACTCGAGTGTGGTCGCCTCATCCGCTGATGGCTCGTTGCCGTCGTCATCAGCTGCGCGTCGTGGTGCCAACTCGGACAAGACAGAGATCGTCACGTTCCCGATCTCCTCGGCGATCGACGAGATCTTTTACGTGGCTCGGAACTCGGGTCTGCGCGGCCTCGCAACGGGCCACGCCGACTGCGCTGCAGGCGTGCTAAACATGATCAACACAGTGCTACGAGATGCGCTGGGCGATACGATGCGGTCGCGCATCCGCAACATGGCGGCCCACGTCACTCGCTTCGACCAGGAAAGCGGACTGCTGGCGGCGTCCAACCAACTCCGTGACCAGATGCAGCAGCAGTTCGCGAAGCTCAGCAAGATCCAGATTGGCACCGGCGTTGGCGGACCAGGTGGAGTGGGCGCCAGTCTCAGTGCCGTCGGTGGCTTAACTGGTGCCGCGTCGTCCGTGCCGGAAGTGCGCAAGGAACTCGGCCCCGACGTGGTCATGAACTCACTCGAAGCCACCAGCGACTACATCGCGCAGCTCAAAGCCGAGATCGAAGCGGAGCTGCGCGAGGACTTTGACGACGTGCCGTCGCACTTGCAGACGTGTCTGAGTGCGCTAGACGACGCCGCCGCGGAACTCCAGCAGTTGCTCGTGGCGTCGCGCAAGAAGCTGTGCAAGGTGCTCGAGCCCAAACTGACGGCGAGCCTCGCGCCACTGCTCTCGACTAACGCCAAGCGCGCGGTGACCTACGAGCTCACGGACCAAATGTTTACGTTCAACGAGGCCAACGACCCATTCGCGCACCAGTTCGTGGTGGCCATGCGCGAGGTCGTGGCGGCGTTCCAGCCGAGCCTGTCGCCCGCCAACTTCGCGAGTCTCGTGGAGACGCTCGCGGGTGCGACGGCTGAGCTGCTGGAGCGCTGGTTCCACGCGCGACCGCAGCACGTGCGCTTCTCGGCGCTGGGCGCGTTGCAGTTCGACAAGGATCTGCGCGTGATCAGCGGCTTCTTCAGCGAGAAAGGCGACGGCCGCGCGCGGTTCGCACTGCTCACGCAGATCGCGATGGTGCTGAGCGTGGACGCGCCTGCGGACGTGCTGGATTTCTACGGACGTCGCAGTCGTGGCGGCGCTGACTGGAAGCTGTCGCCCGCGCAGGTGCGCGACGTGCTGGCGCGGCGCGTCGAGTTCAGCGCCGCTGCCATTGACAAGCTCCAGCTCCAGTAGAAGGTACAGTCACTAAAGTGAAACGACTGACGTCATAGTGCCACCTTCAACTTACTGAACCCAATCACAGATTCTGTGATGCTGCATCGGTGGTGTTAGCGTAGTTTTAGTCCACGGTTCGGTGGCGTAGAGCACCCCAAGTACTGACTTACGTGCGATGGCCTTTTCGCTCCGCCGGTTATTCTGTGATGGTGAGTCTCACTTTCGCAGTCGCGAATCGGCGCCGCCATTTTAACGGCCCGCCACCAGTTTCATCTCCTGCTCCTTCTCGGCTGCCTCCCACGCCACGCTACGCACGCGCAGGCAGCAGCCTCCTCTACGCGGCCTCTACACTCTCCATTTCCTCTCTCTCTCTCTCCGTGTTGCCCATCAAGTGCTCGGATGTGGAGTCTGCGCCAGTTCACGCTCACGGCAGTGGCCACGGCGCTCGTCGCCAGCAGCTCTGTGGCTGATGCAGCGTCTGACAGCGAGCTGCGCCGCCTCGTGACGCTCTCTCGCCACGGCAGTCGCGCGCCCAACGGCGTCGTGGCGCGCATCTGCCCCACCAACATCCAGAACCTGGACGCGTACCATGTGCCGCTCGAGGAGCTCACGGAGTTCGGCATGGAGCAGATGCTCGCGGCCGGCCGACACGTGCGCCAAGTGTACGTGGAGGACAAAAAGTTCCTGTCGCCCTCGCTCAACGGCGACAAGCACGCGCACTTTGAGTCGTACTTCCGCTCGGACGCGGCCACGCGCTGCTCGCAGAGCGCCTCGGCGCTGGGCTTCGGACTGTACCCGGACGGCACGGGCCCCACCGGCTTCCTGCGCGAGCCGGTGCCCGTGACCATGCAGTTGCTCAAGAACGAGCACGAGTTTGCGGCTCCTAAGGGTCCGTGCGGCGCTGTGCTGGACGCCGACTTGAAGGCGTACGCCAAGATGCGTGCGTCCGAGCTGCTCACGCAGTACAAGTCCACGCTGAACAAGGTCGGCGAGGTCTGTAACGTGGACTTTGACAAGGTCTCGACGATGCCAGGCGGCGAAGACGGCGTGCTGGCCGTCAAGGACATCGCCGACATGTTCATCTTCGACCGCCAACAGAACCTGAAGCCGGTCGCCGGCCTCACGCCGGAAGTCAGCAAGGAACTGGAGACGCTGGCCTTCACGAACCTCATGGAGCGCTATTACAGCACCGACCGTACCATCACGTACTGGAACGGAGGCTTCCCAGATCTGCTGCTGAAGAACCTGTTCGACGCCGCCAACCCGCAGTCGCCGTCCACGAAGGACTACCGCTACTTCTCGTACCACGGCCACCGTGAGCTGCTCCATGGTCTGGGCAAGATGCTGGGCTGGGACTTCAACTTCGAAGGCCTCCCGAAGGCGCTCAACATGACGTCGCTGCACCCAGCCACGACCATGTTCTTCGAGCTCCACGCGCGCAAGAACGGCGACACGGGCGAGAGCTACTTCATTGAGACCTACGTCTGGTCGCCCAACACCAAGCGCGAGCAGGTCACGCTGTCCAAGTGCTCGTCGGCCGAGTGCCCGCTGGATGAGTTCGCGCAGATCATCAAGAGCCACGTCGCGCGCACGGGCACGTGGCAGGAGATCTGTAGCTACAAGGATGCTGCGGCGCAACCGCAGGTGGCGCACTTGGTGTCGGGCGAGCCGGACGCCAGCGAAGCCGAGCCAACGGACAAGTGGGACAGCGCGTACCTGGTCGTGCTCAGCGCCATGCTGGGCCTGGGGCTCGTGTTCGGCGTGGTCAACGCGGTGCTGCGCATGCGCAACTTCCGCCGTGCTGAGTACCGCAGCCTGTAGAGAGAGGACTCGCTCAATGGTAACTCAATACAAACCAACGGCGAATGCATAAACCCTGAGTGAATACAGTTCTAATCCACCAAGTGAGCTGGTGGGATTGTAGTATTGGACGTCTCTACTGGAGTTGAAGCTCCGTCAGACGCGCGATAAGGTCTCCGATCTTGCTGAGGTTCTTGGCCTTGCCCTGGAGCACGCCGCCCTTACCACCGCCGCCCTTGCCGTCGATCACGTCGATCACGCTCTTACCGTGCTCCGAGATCAGCGCAGGCGGACCAGCGAGCACGAAGCTGCCGTCCGCCTTCGCGTCGCCGGCCGAGAGCACGAACACAGTGGACTGCTTGGCGTCGCCGAGGTTCAAGAGCACGCTCTGGAGAAACGGCAAGTCGGCGTCGCTGCGGTGGCAGTGGACCACGCGCAGCTGCTCGGCGTCTCGCTTGGCCAGCAGCTCCGTGGCGACCGCGACCGCGACCTCCTTCTGCAGCGCCTTGACGTCTTTCAGCGCCGCGCGCTGCGTCTGCTGCAGCTTGTCCACACGCGCCACGTGCTCGTCCGGCCCGCAGCTCAGCAGCTTGGTGAGCTGCTGCTCGCGCTGGAACATGCGCGCGAACTCGCGGTTCACGCGGTTGCCCACTACGAACCACACGCGCGTGGCGCCACGCGCTGACTCGGTGTTGAGCAGCCGCAGCGACTGCAAATGCGCGAGGCTCTGGACGTGCGTGCCGCAGCACGGGTTGGCATCCACGCCGTCGATCACCACGATGCGCAGCGCCGCCGGACGCTCGTTCTCGGCGAACTTGCTGGCGATCTGCTCCCACTCGGGCTCGCCCTGGCTCACCAACTTGGGCAGCATGGACTTGCCGCTCACGATCGCGTCGTTCACTTGGGCTTCGATCTGCTGCAGCACGGCGGGCGGCACCACCTTGTCCTTAGTCGTGTTCCACGCGTACGGCACGAGCTCAATGTTGCAGCGCTCCTCGCCCATGGACCACGTGGTGGTGTCGTAGCCGAACTTCTCGCACACGGCGCTGAGCAGGTGCTGGCCCGAGTGCTGCTGCATGTGGTCGAAGCGGCGCGCCCAGTCCACCGCCACGTGCACGGCGTCGCCCACCGCGAGCGGCGCCACGCCGTCCGCTGTCACCACGCGGTGCAGGCAGCGCCCGCCCTTGGCATACACGCGGTCCACCACGATGGAGCCGTTCAGAAGACCCGTGTCCCATGGCTGTCCGCCGCCTTCCGGGAACAGCACCGTGTCCTCCAGCTCCACTTCGAAGCAGTTGACCGGCTCCGCGAGCGGCGCGATCGCGTGGACGCGCGTGGATAGCTCTCGCAGCGACGAGTCCTTCTGGCACGCAAGCGCTCCGGGCGGCGCAGGGGCCACAACGGCAGCGGCAGTCGTAGAGGCAGCGGTCATTCTCGTGAGCGTTCTTCTGGTGGTGCCCCAATGCAAAGTGCTCCAGGTGTGACGACGCAGATGTCTATATCCGTAATTTACCGAGATGGTACGACCAGATCTGGAAGAAGCTTGGCCGAGTCCAGCAGAATCCACGGCACCATGGAGCTCGCACCATGATGAGCGCAGCGTGCTACCGGTAGTGCGTACTGGTGGAGTGTTGGCCTGCGCAGTCGCCTGTGCGTTGCATGAGACGCTCGCGATTGAACCTTGCGGAATCTCGTGCCGAGCGTGACCTTGTCAATGGGTTACGCTTTGCGCATCAACTTTCGCAGGTTAATCCCTCTTATCACCGATTGTTCTCCTAAAACCGACCCCCTTGTGCTGTGTTGTGAGTGATTGCGGCGATTTCTGCTTGGTGCTTGGAGCTGCCGCTCAAACGGATCCCTTCTTCTGGTTCATTTCTTTACGCAAGCGCAGACCAGCAAGATCTCCACAGCGCGCCGTCGCTCCCCTCGCTGATCCACTTGCGAATCCACACGTAGCTCCTCACCAGCATGAGCTCCGCTAAGAACGACGCCAGCGCTGCCACTGCTGCCACTGCGACGGCGCCGCCGGCCGCGCCCACGTCGCCGTCCAGCGCCGAGTACGTGGCCGAGTACAAGAACGCGCCGTTCTTCGAGAAGCACCCCAATGGCTTTGGCGACATGCAGCTGCTGGAGGAGGTGCAGATCCTGCGCACGTTCGTGCTGCCCGTGCCGCATCTGGCTGACGCGATGCCGCAGCTCCACCGCCAGGCCACCAACCGCCGCAAGATCGACACGCAGGCCACGGACGAGGTGGTGCGCAAGGACACGTACAACAAACTCATGGGCAAGACCGACGTGATCCTGGGCGACATCCGCCGCAACGCCTCGCAGGACGCCGTGTCACGCGCCTACGTGCGTGCCGGCCCGCGCTCGACGCTGTTCTTCGACCCGACCAAGGTCAAGGCGGCGATTGTGACGTGCGGCGGCCTGTGTCCGGGCCTGAACAACGTGATCCGCGACATCACGCTCAGTCTGTGGAACCTGTACGGTGTGCGCGAGATCTACGGCATCCGCATGGGCTTTGCGGGCTTCTTCAACTGGACGTCCATGGACCAGAAGGAGGCGCCGCTCATGCTCACGCCGCACGTCGTGGAGACCATCCACCACTCAGGCGGCACGATCCTCGGCTCCAACCGCGGCGGCTTCGAATTGGAGAAGATCCTCCACTTCCTCACGTCCCACGGCGTGAACCAGCTCTACGTGCTGGGCGGCGACGGCACGCACCGCGCGGCCAACAAGATCGCGGACGAGTGCCGCGCGCGCCGGCTTCCGATTGCGGTCGCCGGTGTGCCCAAGACTATTGATAACGACGTGGACTTGTTGGACCGAAGCTTCGGCTTCAACACGGCGGTGGAAGAGGCGCAGCACGCGATTCGCTCGGCCAAGACCGAGGCTTCCTGTGTACCTAACGGCATTGGTATTGTCAAGCTCATGGGCCGCAGTGCCGGCTTCATCGCTGCGCACGCGACGCTGTCGAGTGGCGACGTGAATCTGTGTCTGATCCCGGAAGTGCCGATTGAGCTTAAGGGCCCACGCAGCTGCCTGGACCACTTGGAGCGTATGATCGAGGAGAAGGGCCACGGCGTGGTCGTCGTGGCCGAGGGCGCCGGCGAAGAGCTGCTGGGCGCGTCGACGATCACGGACGCTGGCGGCAACAAGAAGCTGCCGCCAATTGGTGAGTTCATGAAGCACCAGATCCAGGAGCACTTCAAGAGCAAGGGCAAGGAGTGCACGGTCAAGTACATCGACCCGTCGTACATGATCCGCAGTGTGCCTGCGAACGCCGCCGACAGTCTGTACTGCATGATCCTCGCGCAGAACGCCGTGCACGGAGCCATGGCCGGCTTCACGGGCTTCACGGTCGGGCTCAGCGCCAACCGCGTGGTGTACTTTCCCATCACGGCCGTCACGCAGAACTCGCCGCGCTGCATGGACTGCCACGGCCGCACGTGGGAGCGCGTGCTGTGTCTCACGCGCCAGCCCAACACGGTGCCGGAGAACTCGAAGCCGGCGGTGCGCGGTGGCGAGGTCTTTGACTGAGCGACCGTACTGTAACCCCCACGTTTCCGCATCCACCCATCCACCCGCATTGTGCATCACCGAATCCAAGCCACAACCAAACCGACTCCTAAAAAACATGGATAACTTTGACCAACGCACTGCACCTCCACAACCAGTCGCGTGGCCCATTCCTCTTGATGCTCTGGCCATGAGACAGCAGCGGTGGTGCTGTCCATGTGTATGTGCAAGCACTTGCTGCTTGGGTAGCCATGACGACAGCGCGTCACTGCCACCCGACTGGTGTTTTGTATCCTGTTCTGCAAATTGAGGTTGCGTCTCACCCTGTTTTGTACTTGAACCTGTTTCTAGCCCTGACGCACGCCTGTCGGTCTCACCTTGTTTTGATAACACAATGGAGCTCTTCGTCTGCAAACCAGGAGAACGTTGCGGTCGCCTGTGGATCTCGTCGCTCCGCTCGGCTGCCACGCACCACGCATCACGCACCACGCACCGCCGCGGCCTCTGTGTCTCGCTCGTTCATTAATCCGTTCGCCATGAACCGCGCCGTCGCATCCGCTGCCTCCTTGGCCCTGCGCCGCGCCGCCACCGGCTCCCGCTCCTCCTCGCAGCTCACGCGCGAGAGCATCAACCCGAACGTGCTCCAGGCCGAGTACGCCGTGCGCGGCGCGCTCGTGCTGCGCTCTGTCGAGTACACCAAGCGTCTGGCGCAGGGCGACAAGTCGCTGCCCTTCGACAAGGTCATCCCGTGTAACATCGGCAACCCGCTCATCCTCAAGCAGGAGCCCATCGAGTTCCACCGCCAGGTGCTCGCGCTCGTCAACGTGCCGGGCCTCGTGGACGCGCCGGAAGCCAAGCTGCTGTTCCAGCCGGACGCCATCGCGCGTGCCAAGTTCTACCTCAAGAACATCCCAGGCGGCACGGGCGCTTACGGCCACAGCAAGGGCTCGGAGATCGTGCGCGAGGAAGTCGCGGCGTTCCTCGAGCGCCGTGATGGCTACAAGGCCGACCCGGAAGACATCTACCTCACGGACGGCGCCAGTCCGGCCGTGCAGAACTCGCTCTTGGCGCTGATCCGCGACGAGCACGACGCCATCTTGACGCCGATCCCACAGTACCCACTGTACTCGGCAGCCATCGCGATCAACGGCGGCTCGCTCGTGGGCTACTACCTGGACGAGGCCAAGGGCTGGGCCATGACGGTCGCGGAGCTGTCGCGTGCGGTCAACGAGGCGCGCGCCAACGGCAAGAACGTGCGTGCGCTCGCAGTGATCAACCCGGGCAACCCGACGGGCCAGTGTCTTTCGGTCGAGAACCAGCAGGAGATCATCAAGTTCTGCCAGAAGGAAAACATCGTGATCCTCGCCGACGAAGTGTACCAGGAGAACGTGTACGCCAAGGGCAAGTCGTTTGTGTCGTTCCGTAAGGTGCTCAAGGACCTCGGCCCGTCGTACGACGACGTGGAGCTCATCTCGTTCCACTCGGTGTCCAAGGGCTTCACGGGCGAGTGCGGTCGCCGCGGCGGCTACATGGAGCTGGTCAACATCAGCGACTGCGCCAAGGACCAGTTCTACAAGATGATGTCGGTGAACCTGTGCTCCAACATCGACGGCCAGCTCGTGGTCGGCATGATGACGAACCCGCCGAAGGAGGGCGACGCGTCGTACCCTCGCTACGCCGAGCAGCGCGACTCGATCCTCAGCTCGCTCAAGCGCCGCGCGGTCAAGCTCGTGAAGGCCTACAACGACCTCGAGGGCGTGACGTGTAACGAGACCGAGGGCGCCATGTACACGTTCCCTCAGATCGCTCTGCCAGCCAAGGCGGTTGCCGCTGCGAAGGAGAAGGGCCTCGCACCAGACGCGTTCTACTGCACGGAGATGCTGGACCAGACGGGCATCGTCGTGGTGCCAGGCTCGGGCTTCGGCCAGAAGGAAGGCACGTGGCACTTCCGCTCGACGATCCTCCCGCCGGAGGAGGCGGTGGACGAGGTCATCGAGAAGACCGCCAAGTTCCACGCCGAGTTCATGGACAAGTACAGATAAACGGTCGACTCCACACTCTCCATGCTGGGTGGGGGTGTGCGTCGCTGCCGTAACCATCACCCATTGCAATGCTACGTGAAAATCTTGAACGGAGTCACAGCGTTTAAATACCCAGGCACTGGCGTCCTCCTACTAACTAGCGCTTGCTACTGGCCGACGACGGTGCGGTGGCCTTGGGCTTGACGGCCCCGACTCCCGTGGTCCCGACACTGCTGCTGTCCAGTGCGCCTAACTTGTTTTTCATCGTCGCCGCAACGAGAGCTGAACCCTGCGGACCAGTTGTGCCGCCTCCTATGCTGGAACTCCCAAATGTCGACGCGCTTGTGATCAATGTGCCTGGTTTCGTTCCAGTCGATGGACTGCTCTCTCGCTTCGCAGGTGCAGATGGCCGAATGATCGGGATCTTGGTCATGGCTTGTGCCTCTTTTGACAACGCCGCAGTGCTGCGGCTCGACCCCGTGGCGCTTTTCGCGCCGCTCGTATTCAGCTTCCCCGTGGAGCCGGCGACTTTGATGCCCGGTGGCATCTTGGCTGCTGCGACTGCGCTCATGTTGGGTGGTGGTCTCGCTATGCCGCAGTTCGGTAATGTCGTCAGCGAGGCGGTTGGTGGTTTGCTCGGCGTCTTCGGAGTCAGTTTCGACTTGCTTGGGTCGCCTTTCACGCCCATCGATGACAGCGAACTGATCGAGCTGTTCCCGTTGCTGCCTATTGTGCTCCCGAGTCCTGTGCCCATGCCACTTGAGCTTAGCCCGTTTGCACCACCAGTACTTCGTGATGTATCTTTACCTTGTGTTCGCGCGGAGAGCTTGTTGGCGAGATCCAGTGACTTGACCCTCGCTCTTCGCACCACCTGGCCGTCTTTGCCTACGACAAGCGTATACTCCAGCATACTTGACCACTTGGAATCCGCGGACGAGTCCTCGTGATCGGAAATGAGCCCGAGGCTTTCCTCTTCAGCCACTCGACGCTTGTCTTCAGCTTCTTCCTGGGTCCGCCTTTGCTGAGGATGGCTTAGCTCGTTGCTTTCGATCGTGGCCTTCGCGTCGCTGATGGAATTGGCCACGTCGCGGTCGTTGTCAGCAGAACCATCATCCAGGAATTGCCGAATGCGATCCAGCATCTTGTCGTCAGATAAAGCTGTGAGCACAAGCTTCCACTGGGGGACAAGAGCGGCGGCCTTCAGTCGCACGTTCGGAATTGGGTCGTCCAGTAGCTCGATAGCGATGTCCAAAAAGTTCAAGCGACAGTACTGCCGGCTGTTGATCTCCAAGGCACAAATGCACGCTTCAATGTACAACAGGCGCCGCCAGTAGCTTCTCGAATGGCCGTATTCGGTGCGCAACTTGCTCAGCAGTGAGAACCGATGGCTTGCGTTATCGTTCCGTCGTATGCACTTGACCAGCGCTTGGATCGCCAGGAGCTGCACAGGGCGGGCGCCGTCTTCTATCAAGTCGAACACGATCGGGATCACCATCTCGTACATTTGGTCGGACGTACACCACGACGGGAATTGTAATAGCGTCTCAACGAACGCGATTTGATCCCGATTGCGGCTTGGCGGTAGGATGCTGTGGTATTGGATGATCGACTTCAGCGTCGCGTCAATCATCGTGAACTGCACGGATGCAACGACGTGTTAGGGAGGCAGTCTCACAAATGGCATATAGCCGCAAGGCATGTAGACTGACTGTACCTTTTGCTCTTCGCTGTCGGTGATCGCAAAAGTCGACGACATGAGTGACGGCATTCGCGACAATATCATACCGTGGACAATGGGCGACTCGTCTTTGAGCAGTGCAAGCACCACTGACTTGAGGTACCGTAGCCCACGTTGAGGGCCGAGCATCAGCGCGACTTCGTGGAGGCCTGCTGTCACGTGCATGCGGACGCGTTCGACACTGTCGTTCGATAACTTCACGAGCAAATCATCCAAAAGCGTTGGAATGAACGATGCACCGAAGGCTTTGACGACAGCTGGGAAATTATACGCGCAGAGTTGGCGAATGAGAGGCTCCTCGTGCGAACACAACTTGGAGTAGCTCTGAAGCATTGTCGGTGCGATGTCGCTACCGAGATGATTCAACGCCGCCAGTTTGGTGACGAGCGTGCCGTATTGCTCCGATAGGGACGCGACAAGATAGTCTGGAAGCGTCTCGGCAATATTCTGGAACTCGGGAATCACACTCTTGATACGCTCAGACGCTGGGAAGTAGTCGAGGAGAGATAATAGAGCCATGAATGCAGCTTGTTTCACCTAGTCAGACAGATACAGAGTTAGGCTTTGGCAATCGCGGCGTCACCTCCGCTTATGAGACACTGACTTGTTCTTCTTCATCTTGTAGCAGCTCCAGAAGTTCAGGGAGAAGCTCCCCACAAGCCTTTTCCTCTCTTCAAGACATGGAAACTTCAGTTAGTTACGTGAGAAGGATAGATAGGGTAGATCCACTTACCCCACGGCCCGTGCGAGAGCGTCCAGCTGAATGCACATGCACCTGCGCACCTCCGCGTCAGTGTCTTGGCATAATGCCATCATCTATCCGTACCACAAGCCTCAGCATCAGACTCTAATCACCGATTTCCCGTCAGTAGGACTCATTCCAGTCATACCTTGTGGAAGTAGAGTCCCTCGATGTCTTGTGGTGAAAGCAACTCAAATGCAGTGACGGCTCCGAGGAGTAAGCAGCAGATGAGTCTTGATCCAGGCGGCTGGGAAACATCGCCTTTCTCCATCGCAACTCGAATGATCTGCGTCTTCTTGATCATACCCACTAGCCGGGGCAGAAGCGAAATCACAGCGAGACTCACAGCCTCCGCGAAGTCCTTTTGACTAGTCTCGCTCACGAGATCGAGTACGAGAGGCACCAACTGCTTGAAGACTTGCTCGTCCGTGATCAAGAACATGGCATCTTTCTTCTCCTCGGCGCTCGCTTCAAGTTGCCTCACAAACTCATCATGGAACGAGACGACGGGACAGCTCAGCACTTTTCCATCAACTGTTGCTCGTGCTAGACACGACAACGCGCGGAAAACTTCGAGATGCAGCGCCGTAGTCGATGAAGAAGCCCCTACAGCCTCGTTCTCGCCTTTTTGCCAAATGCTCTGACGAAGGCATCACAATATTGATAAGTAGACTATCCAACTGAGCACGGCGCCATGCTCGTCAACTTACCTTCATGCAGTCCAGCACGAGTGCGAGGTTGACCTTCGAGTTATTGCTCGCCAATATCTTGGGCAGCGACGTGAGCACGCTGATCTTCTGCTTGTCGAGCCCGCCCTTGAGCAAATGCTCTGTGCGCTCCATCTCCGGCATGTCTTCGTCGACATTGAGCTTTTCCAAGTCGGTTTGAGACTGCCCAAAGAGTTCCTTGTTAGTTCACTTCACCAATTATGAATATCCCCAGAGCACCCACTTACCAGCGTGTCCTCGCGCTCGAAGCACTCGGCTTCGCGCTCATTGAAGAAGCCGAGTTCCTCCATCGGTCTCAAGAAAAAGCGGGGCCCAAGCGCTACGCGTCGTCGAGCATGCCCTACGCAGCTTCCGCCACCACGAACTCGCAGAAGGAGCGCAACACAACGCCGCAGGTGACCAGGAACACACGCCGGAGGCCAGTCTCTGATCGCCCGTGACAGATAGCGTGGCTATCTTGGGCTTCTCCATCGCGTGCTAAATTGATCACCGGCTCGGCCTGGATGCTTGAATACCTCAGATCTCCTCAGGGCTGATGCGCCGCTGATGCCAGAAAGTCACGTAGCTGCAACTGCACCAGACGAAACCACTCGCCTCTTGAAACGCATGACTTTCCATAGGATCCTTCCTATTGGTCTCATCAACTTCGTGTTTTCCTATCGCATCCCATAGTTACCTTTCGTTGCCACAGTCTCCACGTACTTTTGCCAGATAAACGCCATCTCCTTGTCTTTGCCCTTGAGCTGCTGGTCGTGCCGACGCTGCTCAGTCTTCCGCTGGGACTCACTCAGCAACAGCTCTTCGCGCAGGCGACACAACTCTCGCTGCAGTAGCATCTCGTTCATCTTGGCCTTCTCCAGGCCCCCTTCCACGTGCTGCACATGATCTTGAAGGTGTAGCAACTGGCACCGCTTCTCGAGCTGTTGCGTGGCCTCGCTTGACCGCCCCTGCGCCTCTTTGTCAGCGATCTCTCGTGCCCGGTCCTCGACCTGTTCATGCGCGTCGCGCAGTGTCTTGAGCTGTTGTTTCAGCGTCAGGATGGCTTTCTCTCGCTTATCGAGTTTGCTTTTCCCTCTTCTCTCGATGTTGACGATCTCGTTCTTGGCGGTCGCAAGCAGATCCATGAGCTGCAGCTCCCGCGCTCGCTTCGCATCCACTTCCTCCTTTAGATCCTTGATCGTTTTCATGGCCAGCTGAAGCTTGCTCTTCCACGCCGTGGCCTCACTCGCCTTGTCCTCCAGTTTCTCTTTCGCCTGCTGCAACGAACGCGTCACGCGCGCCACCTCGTCCTTCGCACTCACGAACTCGCGCTCCCAGTGGCTCTTTGCTTGCTCCTCCTTCTGCAGCGTCATCTCCTGGGTCTTCGTCTGCTGTGTGAGCTCATGGATTCGCATCTCGCGCGTCAGCAGCACCTTCTTGCCGTCCGCGATCTGCGCCTCCATCTTCTCCACGCGCTCAGTCGCATCGCCAAACAGCGCTGAGCGATGCTCCAGCTCCTGCGTCGTCTCCGTCAAGTGGGTCGTGAGCACCAACATCTTGCGTTGCAGCAGTTCGTTCTCCTGTTCGCTTTCGTCCAACTACACGAGGCAGCATTGAGGTCAGATCGTGACGAGGAAACAACGCAGTTGCATCCCTACGCACCTGCGTGCGCAGCGACGTCAGCTCGCGAAGACACTGGCGCTGCATCTCCTCAATCGCATCGCTCTCCGCCATACTCTTCAGATTCTCGCTGCCTCGTGCAGCGACACCAACGAACATTGCTTTAGTTGCGGTTGCCTCTAGCTCCCCAGTTCGTATTTTCGCTTGATACTGAGTCGTGGCTTCGCGTCCTTTCGAGCAGTCGCGAGATGGATCACACTCACTAAACGTATCCATATCCACATACACCTGCGTGAACGGCGTCGCCTTCAAGAGCCTTCTCCAGCCTTGCTTCTCCGACCATTGACCTCACGTGATCGCCGAAGTTGAAGTTGTTGGTTGTCCTCGAAATTGTTGGCGTTCTCCACTAAAACCGATTTCGTGGTGATCCTCCGTCCGCTCTCGTCCACAGCAGTCCACTGTGGGGACGGGAGATCCGTCCACAGTTTTGTTGGATATTTGTTGGCGAAGTTGGCACTTTTCGCACCAAGGGACCAAGATGGAGCTGCGTCCTGACTACATCGCGCCGTCCGAGCTCGCGACGGCGCTCCGCAGCCCGACGCCTCCGCTGCCCGTCGTCGTTGACGTGCGCGACGACGACTTCGCTGGTGGCCACATCCGCTCGGCAGTCAACATCCCCGAGTTCCAGTTCCGCGACGACCAGACAGTGGACGAGATCGTCTTGCGCTTCCAGGACGCCGAGCAGGTCATCTTCCACTGCATGCTGAGCCAGGTGCGCGGTCCGCTGTGCGCCAAGCGCTTTCTCGCGCGCATGAGCGTCGTGTTCCCCGAGGGCGAGAAGCGACCGACCGTCAAGGTGCTAGTGGGCGGCTACTCGCGTTTCTCCGAGGTGAGCACGTTTACAACCTTCCAACAGCATACTGTACATGTATTCTCATCACTGTCTGCGCTGCTGTCTGTAGCTGTACGCCGGCGAAGAAGACCTCCTGGAAGCGTAAGCGGAGCCGTCCGTCTCTATGGCTCACAGCGCGAAGTCGTCCACTTTGGGGCGGTTGGTCTGGTCTTTCGTGAGGTAGTCGATGAGGAAACTTGCGTTAACGCACTGCAGCTTGCTGGCTTTGAACTTCTTGAACCACGTGTCTCGAGACGACAGCTCGGCGTGCACGAGCGCCACCACGGGTTTCGCTTTCGTGGAACTCACGGCCAGCTTCACCAAATCCAGCGTGCTCGTGAGCGGAACCACCTCGCCGTCGCTGGCGGCGATGATGCGATCGCACATATCGGACGGCGGAATCGTCTTCGGGTGCACGACGAATCGCCAGCCAGCAAAAGCGCCAGACTCCTGAGCCGCTCGTGCGCGGCGCCAAAAAGCTGGCGCTGGCGGCCAGATGCGTGGGTCCATGAGATCCATGTCGGCTTCCTTAGAGCCCCACTCATGCTCAGCCTCGTCGACGAAGCGGCCGGCCTTTGAGCATGCCTGCAAGTACGACTGCTTCAAAATCCACTGGGGAAAAGAGAGAATAACTCGGTCAACAAGGCTTACGAAAACAAACAGCAAGGATTCAGAAGCATAGAGCCGCTCACCTTGCCCGCTGCGCAGCCCGCGACAAACTTCTCCGTGCGCTTGAGCTCACTGCAAATGATGTGCGTGCACGTGGGGTCGTAGATGCGCCCGATTTGACTGACTCGGCCGCCAAGAGCGAGGATGATGGACTCGTTAATCGCACACTCGTCTCGAGATCCGGTGAGTAGGAACAACCGCCCGTCGTCTCCTTTGCCGAGAGGTGGCGGCACAGTGGATTCGGTCGATGGCGCGTCAGATGGCTCTTCAATGGCATCCTTCGCTTTCGAAGTTTTCTTCTTCTTGGCGGCAGTCGGCGTTGTCGTCTCCGCTTCGGCTGGCGCATCGGAACTTCCCGTTGTCGACGCTGGCTCCGCGCTCTTTCTCTTCCGCGTCGAAGCTGCTGTCTGTAAGTCAATCACATCATCAGCATGGCAAATCCGTGGATCAGTTTCCTGAGCATTTTGGTTTCGCACCTTTTTCTCGCTTGGTTTCTCATCCACTTCCGCCTTGTTCTCGTCAGTATCTTTGGCGGGCGCGACCTCAGGAACCTGCTCTGCCGCGACCGAAGCTCTGCTTTTTCGCTTGTTCTTTGCTGATGCCTTATCTGGCTCGGCTTCAAACATCACTTTCCGGTCGCTTGCCTTGCTCTTCGCTTTCGTCTTGGCCTTCTTACCGAACTGGAACTCGAAATCCTCCGGTATGCTGTTCTCCAACTCGGCGTTCACAGCAGCAGCAGCACTTTGACGCAGGGATCGCTTCGCTGTTGTTGCCGATGGCGCTGCTGCGTCATCACTCGGCGTAACCGCGCGAGATTTCGACTTCGGTGTCGACTTCGGTGTTGGCTCATTGAGTTCGTCGAGTAGTTCGTCGACGTCAAAGCGCGACGGCACAGCCTTCGAATCACCCTCAGAGTTTGCTGGTCCCTTTTTCTCTTCCTTCTCAGTGACGACAGGGGCGGGCTCGGGTTCTTGGCGTTCGGACTCGACAGCACCAGATTCGACGGCGCCGTCAGTTTTCTTTGCAGCTTCTCCCATGCGAAAAGGTCCTTCGGGAATGTATTTCCACTGGACAAGGCACTCGAGAAGCCACTGGAGGTGGACAAAGCCAGTCAGTCAGGCACCATCCTAATCATCTACATTGTCCAGCAGGTCTTACCTCGTGACTCAGGATGTTGTCGAAATTCCAGCTTTCTGCCTTCTTGAACTTCTCGCCCTTTGCTTCATAGCACAACAAATGTGTGGAGTGTGACCGTGATAGAACAGGTAGAACGCATGCGCCGGTGGCTTGGATAGCCATCTGCACGTCCTCGCGAGTCGGCATCGTACGGCTGCTGAATCCCGAGAGCGTGATCACAAAGCTCTCCATACCACGAACACCTCCGTAATTCTTAACGGGCTGCAGCAACGCCTGTCGCATCTCACCATCCTCGCTTGGAATACCTAAGAAATGCCCGGGGCAAGACGAGTTAGACAACATCCCCACCACCACCATACTCAACAGTTACGCAGTGACGTACCAAGGCAAGCTAGCACCCAATACACGCTCACGATCTTCTTCTTCTGTCGCAAGGCCTCTTCGTACTCGAGTCCAGACTGATACCGGCACACGACGAAGGACGCATTCGTGACCACCTTGCGGACAATATCTGAATACGAGTCTCCAAGCGGCACGTTGGCAACCTTGGCCTTGGCGGCTTTGAGGATCTCGGTCATCGGTTCCTTCAGCTGCGGAGGAATGTGCTGTGCGACGAGCACGATAGCGCCTGCAAGCGTCTCCTGCATCGCTGCGAGTCGTTCGGCCGAGACCTTCCGCATCGCCGACAGTTCACCCGTCGTTGCAAGTAGTGACGCGCGGGCATTTTGGTATACGGAGGCGACGCTCGCGAGATCCAGATCTTCCACTTTCACGTCCGGACGGCTCTTCCAACTGGGCAGTGCGTCTTTCTTGTGGTTGCTGCCACTTTTCGAGAAAGGCGCCTCGGCCACTCGCTGCTTCCGTCTCACACACTCTTCGATCCATGCGTAGTTGACGTGGTGCGTCTCACTGAGAGAGCCGCTCGCACCCAAGTGGGCAAGCACGCAGCCGGGCAGAGAGAAGTCCAGACTCGCAGGCCGCTCTTCCAGCCACTGTCTCCACAAGTCCACTTGCCGGTCGACGTCCGCGTCGGTGTACGCGACTTGAAGCGCTCGCTGGGCTTCCGACAGCGACGCCTCCGACACAACGCCGTCAGGCGAAAGCACGTGCGTCGCGTTGCTGGTGTTCTTGGTGTCCTCAATGATCTGGCCGCCGAAGTGCGAGATGAGTCCGTCGATGACTTTGCGTGGGTCCTTGTCGATGGAGCCAGCAGCGATCGCCAGCGACGAGAAGAAAAGCTGCGGGTCGGAGCTGAATGTCTCCACGGGTACGAGCTGCTGCAGCAGGAACGTGCGGTATACCCACTCGGGACGAACGATGGCGTAGAAGCGCGCGCGGCGTCCGTCCACGAAGCGCTCGAAGTCCGCCGGACAGCACACGACGTGCGTCACGGCCATCGCCTGCGGATCGCTGGCGAGCACGGCGCCTCCATCGCGCAGGCAGCACTCCAGCAGCGCAAAGTCCGTGGTATTGAGCGCGTCGGGACACACATACACGCAGAGCCGGTCGTACAGGGCACGTTGCCTCATGTTGCTTGCATTCAAATGCGGGACGGGATGGTCGACCTGCGAGTTCGCGCCAATCTCGCAATGGGCGACCGGGTAGTCACTCACTACAATAAGTACGGTACTGCTGCAGATGTAGATGTGATATCGAACTTAGTGGCTCGTCCAGGTGGTTACTCGTGTAACCTGCGACCGACTGAACTTCCCTCGTGTCGTCGTGTGTCAACGTTTGATTGGCCTAAATAGAATAATTTGGCCGCTTCCTATTTGCTGAAATAATCGTGGGGAGTGCAAGTCGGGCAGCTCTGCACAGGGAGAGGTCAAAGATCGACTGCCAGCATACTGGTACAGCCGGAGGAAGAGCTCATCTAACTCTCGGTCCCGCGCACTACGCTACGCGTCACGAGCACGCAGAGGCGCAGAGAGACCCCACACAACTAGCAGGAGATGTCGCTGCTGAAGGAGATCCACGCCAACGCGGCCGTGGCCTGGAGCCCCGTGCGGCGCCGCGCGGAGCTGCTCGCGCTCGGCTCCAAGGGCGACGGCGGCGCGTCCTTCGAGAACACGGGCGGCGAGTTCAAGCTCGTGTCCATGGACTTCAGTGACCCGACCACCAACATGCTCACGCTGGGCTCCGTCAAGACGCCCTCGCGCTTCACGAGCCTCGCCTGGCGCGAGGTGGCCAAGCACCACGACACGGCGCCTTATGGTATCGTGGCCGGCGGCATGGCGGACGGCTCCGTGTCGCTGTGGAACCCCAAGGCCATGATCGACGGCGACGCCGGTGCTGAGGGCGCGCCGGCGTGTGAGATCGGCCGCGTCACGCGCCACAAGGGCGCCGTCAACGCGCTGCAGTTCAACCCGCACGACGACAGCTCGTCTTTGCTGGCGACCGGCGGCAGCGACGGTGAAGTGTACATCATGTCGCTGGACAAGCTGCAGAACCCCGCTGTGTTCACGCCCAGCGGCGGCAGCCTCGCGCAGGCGCAGCAGCAGGTGAACGAGATCACGAGCGTGGCGTGGAACACGCAGGTCAACTACATTTTGGCCACGGGCTCGCAGAACGGATCGGTCATGATCTGGGACCTGAAGCAGAAGAAGCCGTGGTGTGAGCTGCGCGACCCGCAGCGCGGCATGGTGTCGGCCATCGCGTGGAACCCGAACGAAGGCCTGCACATCGCGACGGCGTCCGGTGACGACCACCGCCCAGTCGTCAAGCTCTGGGATCTGCGTAACTCGACCTCGACCCCTGTGGCCGAGTTCCACGACCACTCGGCGGGCGTGCTCTCGCTGTCGTGGTGCCCAGACGACCCAGGTATGCTCATGTCGTGCGGCAAGGACAACCGCACGCTCATGTGGGACCTGTATACGCGCAAGGTCGTGTACGAATTCCCATCGGAGAGCTCGCAGGCGCCGGCCATGGGCTCGGACCAGTTCTTCGGCGGTGGCGGTGGCCAGCGGCGCTGGAACGTCCAGTGGGCACCAAAGATCCCGGCGGTCGCGTCGACGTGCACGCTGGACGGCAAGGTGCAGGTCTGGGGCCTGTCGGGCGGTGGCAACCCGGAAGTGCGTCCGCCAAAGTGGATGCGCCGCCCGGCCGGTGCTACCTTTGGTTTCGGTGGCAAGCTCGTGACGATCGCCAACCCACGCGAGCCTGCCGGTCCTAACACGGACCGTCGCCGACTGATCCATGTGCACCGTATCGCGACGGAAGGTTCGCTAGTCGCGGAGGCGGAGGAATTGGATCGCTCGCTGGAATCGAAGGACTTCAAGGGCCACTGCGAGCGCAAGATCGCGACGGTCACGACCGAGAACGAGCGCAGCGTGTGGAACTTCATGAAGATTTTGTTTGAGAAGGACGCTCGCCAGCACTTGCTGCTGCATCTGGGACTCGATGCGGAGAAGATCAACCAGCTTAACGCCAAGTTCAATCCGCAGGCTCAGCAGCCTGAAATCCAGGCGCCACTCCAGCCAGAAGACCTGCTGAACCAGCGCATTGATGTACGTGATCTTGGAAGTCTTTTGGTGCGGGAGACGTCCTGCTGATACTGATTCTTTTCTGCATGTTTTACAGTCGGGTCTCGGCGCTGAAGATGTGTTTTCGTCAGAGTACCAGCCAGCGGAGCCAGAAGCGACGCCGCTGGATGGCCTCTCGTCTATCGGAGCTGCTCTGCCGTCTCCGCTGACGGAGGACCAGAGTCCACGTCTGGAAGTCACGCCAAAGCCGCTGTACACGGAGCAGTCGGAGTCGACACTGATGCAGGCGCTGCTCGTCGGAAACTTCGAGGTCGCCGTGAACAACTGTCTGCACTACAACCAGTTTGCCGATGCTCTGCTTTTGGCGTCGTGTGGCGGCCCAGAGCTCTGGGAGAAGACCCAGCGTGCGTTCTTCGCCCACCAAACTCGTCCCGTGATGAAGGTCGTCTCGGCCATCATCAAGAATGAGCTCCACGGCCTTGTGGAGACGGCCGATCTTGCTGACTGGCGCCAGACGCTCGCGATCCTCAGCACTTACGCGAAGAGCGAAGAGTTCCCGTCGCTGTGTGACAAGCTTGCTTCACGTCTTGAAGCCTCGGGTGACTTGCACTCGGCAACGCTGTGCTACATGTGTGCTGTGAACGTCCAGAAGACGGTGGCCGCGTGGGTCAAGGAGAGCGAGCTCGAGGCCAAGGCTCGCGGTCACACGTATGCCCTGCAGCGTCTTGTTGAGAAGGTGTCGATCTTCTCGCAAGCGATTGATCAGCCAGACCAGCAGATGGGCCCAGAGGTCTCGAGCCGCTTCGCTGAATACTCTTCACTGGTAAGTCGCGTGGAAAGTGCCTGGTCAGGTCGATGGTGTGCTGACGTGTCATGTACTGTATAGATGGCTGCCCAAGGTCGATTGGATATCGCCGCCAAGTACGCTCGCTTCTCAGACATCAGCTGCGCGATCCTTCGTGATCGTATCTACAACGCCGCTCCTGTCCCTGGCTACCAGCCTCCGCCATTCCCATTCGATGTGGTGAACGTCGTTGCCTTGACGCAGCAGCAGCAGCAGCTCCAGCAGGCGCAGGGCTACGGCAAGCAGCAAGCCGCGTACGGTGCCACTGCGCAGTACGGTGCTCAAGCTCCAGCCGCAGGCCAGTACGGCGCTCAGACTGCTGCTGGTTACAGTGGTGCCCAACCAGCAGCCGTCGGAGGCTACGGTGCTGCTCAGCCAGCGGCAGTCGGTGGATATGGCGCTGCCACGAACGGTGTCGGAGGTTACGGCGCGGCGGCACCTGCCGCCACGGGCTACGGTGCTCCAGCCCCTGCTCCAGCTGCGGCTGCTTACGGCGCCCCTGCTGCTCGCGCCCCAGCGCCAGCCTACGGCCGTCAGCAGCCAGCGTACCAAGCTCCACAGGCAACTGGCTATGGTGCTCCAGCTCAGCCAGCAGCTTACGGTGCGCCTGCCGCTCAAACGACGGGTTACGGTGCCCAGCCGCAGCAGCCAACTTACCCAGGACAGCAGCAAGCTTCGTACCCAGGTCAGCAACAGGCTACTTACCCTGGCCAAGCTCAGATCGGATACAACGCTCCACAGGCGAACGCGTACGGAACCCCCCAGCAGCCCCAGCAGCCTAGCTACCCTGGTCAGCCAGGTGGCTTCGCTCCACGCCCAACTCAGCCCAGCTACCCGGGCCAGCCAACTCCTGGCTTCTCCGGTCCTCCATCGACGGGCTCGTCCGCTATGGGCTACGGCGCTCCGTCGGGATTTAATGTCGCTGGGCTGAGTGTGCCCCAGGGTACGGGAGTGAACCCACTGACGGCGCAAACTTCGCTTGGTTCGTCCCGCATCAGCAAGCCTTCGGTCGACATGGCCGCTCAAAAGAAGGACGGTTTTGTCAGCAGCGTTGGCAACAAGGAACTGACAGTCAAGTACGGTAACGACACGAGAGCGATGCTCTCGCCGATGGGTTCGTCGCAGCAGCCAGTCAACAAGTTCGAGAACGTGATTCCGGGCAGCACGGAGAACGTGTCGGCCCAGGACCAACCGATCGTCCTCGCCTTCAACGATATCGTCGCGCAGCTCAGCAGCTTGCCTCTGACCATGGTACGTCGCCTTTCTTCTCTCTGATCTGCAGCTCTTTTGGCACAAACCAGCCTCTAACGGATGATCCTTTTGTCTTGAATAGCTGGAACAGAAGCAGATGAGCGAAATCCAAAAGAGCAAGGAGGTGATGTTCACGAAGCTGAACATCGGCGACCTATCGCCTGCAGTCGTCGGCAAGCTCCACGAGATGGTGGCGTGCTTTGCGCAGCGCGACTTCGCCTCGGCACAGTCGATCCACGCGGCGCTCACGGGCACGGACTGGGCGCAGCACAAGGACTGGCTCAAGGGCCTCAAGTCGCTCATCCACATCTCGCTCAAGCGTTTTAGATAAGCTGCTTCTCCTGAAATCCATCCAGAAGGAAGGCCGTCGGTGGTCCAGTAGAGGCGCCCGACGGGTCGGCAGTAGAGAGAGAGAGAGCGCCACGCACAGCAGGTATGTGTGGCGATTTGTTTAGTGAGCTCTCCGGGGCTGGGAGTACAATGAGAAGATACGGAAGTGCATGTTCAAAGCAGACGCCGTCCACTACCACGTTGTACCAGTACTCGACTGTACTGTAGCTCTCTCTACTACGTAGTATCCGATACAGTCCTCGTGTCCTTGGTTTGAGGAACCGACGCAGTGTGGATGGTCTTCTTCAGACGCCCTCGACGAAGCAGACACAGCTGAAGACTGGCGTGTTGTTCAGCCGACTGAGGAGTAGAGTGTGAATTGCATCAGCGTTCTCCGCCTGGTCTGGGGCTTGCATCACTTGGGGGCTGCGGGACAAACTGCGCGGAAGCGGCTTGGTCCTTTCAATCTCCATCACCGACTTCTTCCCCACCGCATCTGCACAGGCCTTAGGTCGTCTGCGACTTGACGTGCTGCTGTCGTTGCTGCTGGTCGTGGACCGCGGCCAACGAGTGCTACTCGCTCCGAAATGCCGTCGCCCCCATGCTTCGCTTCATCAAAGCGATTGGTAATTCTGCACCACTTGATCGATCCGTAAGAACGCTTCTTGGAAAAACGCATCATCCACCGAGTGCCGAGCGTACTGGTGCGTGTACGCGCCGTGGGAAAACATGTCGTACGCCTTGTCGACAGTGCTCGCAAGGGTTGGTAGCAGCGCCTTCGAGTTGCTGATGAGCGTGGCCGATTTGTCGTAGGCACTAAACTCGCGCGACGATGCGTAAGCCGCAAATGGCTCCAGAGACCACGATGCGTACATTGCTGAGTGGCGAAAGGCCGACACGTCTGGTGTATGCGCGTCCCGTCCTCGCAGCACCAGCATCGACCCGAGTGCTCGATTCCACGCGCGTCCCTGCTCGCTGTCGAGACTGATGTGCCAGTCGATGCCTTCTTCCAGCGGCGCGTTGGCGACCTGCATTTGGTGGAGATGCTTGAGCACGCCACTCCACGTGTGCGTGCTGAACTGCTTGGAGCGTTGTGGCATCTGTGGAATCGTCTTGATGTCGAGCAGTTTGAATCCCTACAAAAAGACAACCGTTAGTCTAGACAAGGCGCCAGTGCAGGACCAGGTGATCCGTTCCCTACTTACTGGATGCACGCAGAGCTGATGGCACATTTCCATGATTGGGTCGCTCGGTCGTCCGCCCAGCGGCTCGTGGCCGAGTCGATGGACGGGCAGGAACGCGGCCGCGAGATGTGTGGCCAGCACATCGTTCATGGCGTCAAACGACGGCCGCGCGAGCCGCAGCAGCCGCTGGCAGATCGCTCGCGCCGTGTCGTTCTGCAGCACCAGCACGCCGTCCACCACGTCGGCCAGACTGGCCATCGTGAGCAGCGCGTTGTAGTTCTGCACGATCACTTCGCCCGCAGCGTGCGGCCACACGACGGCGTTGAGCAGCCGCGCTGCCGGGAACGCGTCCGCCAGCTTCTCCGTGAGAAACGAGCCGAGGCCGGAGCCCGTGCCGCCCGCCACGCTCTGCAGCGTGAGAAATCCCTGGAGGCGGTCGCAACGCTCGGCTTCCTACATGGGTTTGTTGACAGAGATACACTTAGTCAGTCTCACGAGAGAGATGGCACTATACACGAATGCTCACCGCGCGCAGCAGCTCCAGCAGCGCGTCTTCGTGCTGCGCGCCGTGCGCCATGTAGCCGAACGCCCAGTTGTTGCCCGAGCCGCTCTGCTGCGTGAACGTGTTGCGCGTATCGTAGCGCCACGCTCTTCTATCGTTCTGCACACAGCGCTGGATCACCTTCGGCTCCATGTCGATGAGCACTGCGCGCGCCACCCGCGGCTCACAGGCGTCGGAAGCCCCGCTAGAGGACGAGCGGAAGAAGGCGGACTCACTGCTGTTGTTCGTCTGAACAGCGTCACGCTGCGTGTGGCCTTCCTCTTCCAGCGCCAGCTTGTCGAACAGCGCAGCGCCGAGCTGGTTGCCGCATTGGCCGATCTGCACCGTGAGCATGACGGGGTCTTGAAGCAAAGCAACTTTCAGATCCGCATTGGGAAAGTACTGCAGTACTCTCAATAGAAGGTCGGTATCATAAACTCAAGTCACAGTGGTTGACTATGCTGAACTGCAAGTCACTGCGTTGTATAATATCGTGGCCCAAGATACCAACACCAGCAATGGACCCAACATTCTTGGGTCCATTGCTGGTGTGCGCATGAAGCGAGTCAAGCACTCTGACCCCAAGCCCGCGGTAACGCTACTGTCGATTCCGACTGCGACGCGGCTCTCGATACTCGCATTCCTCGCTCCGATCGACTTTGCGCAACAAGCACAGTTCGATGGCGCGGCGTATCGCCAGCGTCTCGCGCTGCTTCTCCTGGTGTGTCGTGAGCTCACCACGACAACGCACCGTCTAGTGGCGGAAGCCCACGCTGCGGTGGAGATGATCAGTTTCTGTGAAAAGCTCCCTACTCCTGTACGCGATGGCGCCAGAGTCCTTGAGCTCACTATCAGCCTGGAAGAGAGCTACGTGCTGTTCCCACTCAGTCGATGGAAAACCTTTTTCAAAAGTGTGCCTCGGCTCAAGCGCCTCAACATCATTTCGCCGCTCTTCATTGTCTCGACGGCGATTAGGAACTTCACGAGGATCCTCGAGGCGCCGTCGACGCATTGCGTCCACGTCCAAGCGCTTTCCTTCCAGGGATTCGGAAATGTGCTCGAGGAATCGAGCGATAAAGGCACCTACGATCTGCCAGCGCCATTGAAGAACGCGCTGCGTGCGTGGCATGCGCACAACGGCGGGTTGCGCGTGATGTCCATTCCCATTCCGTGCGAGCCGGGATTTTTCACGGAGCTGGCGCTGTACTGCCCAGACATGATGTACGTGGTCACGAACAGGATTTGCACTTCGGTCGAAGTGGCGCCGTCGCTCCCAAAGCTGCGCAACTGGGACTGGTTCGAGATTGAGAAGAGAAGCATTGTTCGCGACTTTGCGTCGACACTCAATCCTCACGTCGTGTCCATGGCCGTCAGTCTTGCGCGATCGAGTGACTAAGACCAACTGTCACCAGACGACGGTGGCCTCTTTGACGATCTGTTTCGTGCAGTCCCGAACCTCGAGAGTATGCTCTGCCTGTCGAGTGATACACGCCACAGCGCGTTCGCGGCAAGTCTCACGAAGCACTGTCGATCGCTCCACGAGTACAAACAGTTCCGGTGCGAGCAAGATGAGGAGATGAATCGTGGCGCTCCCGAAGAGATCTGCTGTGTGTTGTTGTCGGAATGCCCCAATATCCGTTCCATCCATCTCGACCAAGTGTCGACAACTCGAATGACCATGGTCAAAGTGATTCAAGCGTGTCGACGTCCGGTGAAAGTCTTCATTGGCGATTGCCGAGATCCAACTGCTGCAGCGTGCCATGCACTCGAGTATGTGGCTACCTCGACCCCACGGATTCTCGGCAGTCTCCACCTTGCCGGTGCAACTTTGTTGGGCGGCTTTGGGCTTCAAGTCCAGCAGTCTCTCTCGATCGCAGCGTTGTCCGACCTTTTATCCAAAATTCCAGGGGCAGTGGTCACGTTTGACGAGCAGAAGTACAGAGGTCCAAGAGCAGCGTCGGTTCGTTCAACCAACTACACCGCGCGTATCGTCTACGAGATTCGTGGAAACACGTATGCGATGCTGGATGAGATTGAGGACGACGATCCGATCGAGATCACGAGTTTCCGACTTCAGCCTGTCCAGCCGAAAACGCTGTCGCGTTAGTTGATGCGCATGAGATCGGGGGATGGATGGAATGGAGTACGGTACATTCATTACACCACCGTGGTGAGCAGCTACATTGATACACGCAGCGGACGGCTCCGTTCGCCTTCCACTACTCTTTTCCTACGCAAATTAACTCATTTCACAACCTACTCAGATCCAAAACCTCGCTTCGACTTGCACACATCAGATCTCAGTTGTCTGTGATCAGCCGCGCAGCGAGCGACCGCCCCGCTTGCTCGGGCAAGGCGTCTTCGGGGCGGGGCCGGTCGAGATGGAGGTAGAGCTGCTGCCTGGCGTCGTGGAGATGGAGGTAGAGCTCGAGCCAGGAGTGGTGGAGATGGAGGTGGAGCTCGAGCCAGGCGTAGTAGAGATCGAGGTGGAGCTGCTGCCTGGGGTCGTCGACGTCGTGGTTGAGCTGGTGCCTGGGGTAACAGATGTGGTGGTCGTTGGCTCCGAAGGCGTCGTCGTAGTAGTAGTGGAACTGGTGCCTGGCGTCGTGGACGTCGTCGTCGTGCTCGTCGTGGGCTCCGATGGCGACGTGTTGGTGACCGTCACGGGGCCGGGGCCTCTCACGGTGTTGCTCACAGTGGTGGATGGGGAGCCGACGGTGTTGGTCACGGTGCTCGTGGACGGCGACACGTTGTTGGTGACGCTCACTGACGGAGGCTCGACGCTGTTGGACACGCTGACAGAAGGCGAGGTGACCGTGTTGTCGACATTGATGGACGGGGAGGTGACCTGGTTGTTGACGTTCACCGACGGTGGTGAGACGTTGTTGTTGACGTTCACCGATGGTGGTGAGACGTTGTTGTTGACGTTCACCGATGGTGGTGAGACGTT
>JAADXI010000020.1:0-65888 GCA_023337615.1 Pythium brachiatum | reverse complement strand
GTCAGACCGAGCCAACGGCCAAGCACAACACCAAACCAAACGCCGAGAACAAGCAGCAGCCGCAGGATGCCACGAGTGGAGTGAAGACTGCCATGAAGCCGTTCAAGAAGGCCAAAATGTGAAAGCTCAGTTGGTAATCACGATTGGGAGGCGTATTTACGGAATAAATGACATTTTAGAGGTGGAGTTGGGGGTATTTATGGATGCAGGAGCTTTTCCAAACCAATGAGTCTACTGTTCAGGTGGATCACAGTTCGTCCTTGCATCAGCTCTGGAAGCTGTCGGCGAACGAGTCCAATGAACCAATCTCTCACAATGCGCACGATCGACAGGTGCGTGCGCGTGGATATTGCGGCGTCTGTGCTTTTTCCCTGGCTGCCTACACGCGTGAACTTGTAGATGAGTATGTGGCTGACCTGTGTGTGGCTTGTGGTGGCGTAGTGATAGCGACAGCGATGACAACGTGCCACTCTCCAAGCTGCGCGCGGACAGCACTGCTGTGAAGCGCGAGCCGGCGGCGGTGGTAAAGAACGAGACTGCGGCTGCCGTGAAGAGCGAACCGCCTGCGTTAAATGGTGCGGTGAAGCGTGAGGCTGTGGCGGCGGCCAGCGGCAGCGACAGCGACGACAACGTGCCCATCAGCAGTCTGGCCAAGCGCCTGAAAGTGGAGCCGCTCGAGATTACACGCGCGCCGTCGCGTGCCGTGGCCACGAAGCGTCCAGCGCAGCCAGCGGGCAAGAAGAAGCGCATGAAGATCAAGTTCAAGCAGCAGGACTGCACGGAGGAGCTGTACGGCACGCTCAAGGGCCGGTTAGTGCAGGAGCTGCTGTGTCGGTGGTGGTACGTGATCGCGTGGCCGCCCGCCGACATGAAGGCGCCGAACCTGAACGGATTGCAGGAGCTGGACGGCTTCCACGGCACGTACATCCGCGTGAAGGGCGACGACATGGGCTCGATCGTGGAGACGCGGCCGCAGACGGGCAAGCCGTCGTTCATCCACTTCTTTGCGATGCCGTCAGCCGAGATCCAGAAGCTGCTGGTGAAGGTGGGTGGGTCTCAAACAGTTATCGTACTGTGTATTTCATGAGGATATTGAGGATGTGATGATCTGAATGATGGGGGGGATCGTGAAATGTGTAGGCGTACGAGAAGCAAATGGAGGTGCTCAAGGAGCACGAGGTATGCGGAGGGTGTGGTCTCTTGTGGAGATAAACACAGTCAGACTCACTGGTGGATTTGTGTTGGAATGTGTCAAGGGAGCGGATGCGCCGCTGCTGAAGGAGCTCAAGTCGGCGCTGGCGTCCGCATCGAAGATCGACGCGGCGAAGGCCGATCGAAGCGTGACCAAGATCCTGAAGAAGTACAAGGAGCTGGTGGTGCAGATCCAGGAGATCCAGGACAAGGCGCTGCAGGGCGAAAATACGGGCACAGAAGAAGAGGAAGACGTCGGAGGAGCGGACGAGGAGGACGATGAGGACGACGACGTGGGGATGGAGATGGCGGCTGAGGACAGCGCCGAGGACGACGAGTAACCGGCTCAGCACAAGCCAACATACAGCACCAGCAAATAATACTACACACGAAACATGGCCGCCTGCAATTGTCCACTACCAGTAGCAAACGGAAGCCATCGAGGTGTACTAGGAGTATGCAGGACTGGTGGTTGTGATGGTGAGACAGAGTACAGTCAACCTGCAAGACTGACCAGCTACTGACAAAATGAGACGCCATGATGAACGGGTAAGAGGGGGTAGTTAATGTATTCAGAGAAAAACAACACGAGGCGACGCTATCTATTCCTCGCTCTTCTTCTTCTTCTTCTTCTTCTTCTTCTTGTCGTCCGAGTCCTCGTCGGCCACGACCTCCTCCTTCTTCTCCTTCTTCTCCTTCTTGGCCTTCTTCTTCTTAGGCTTCTCCTCCTCTTCCTCGTCATCCTCGTCCTCGGCCTCGTCCTTCACGACCGGCTCCTCCTCGGTCTTGCGCTTCTTCGCGACTGTGATGTCGGCCTCCGCGTTGTAGTTCTTGGTGCTGCCTTCGGCCTTGACGTACTTCTTGGCCTCGTTCTTGGTCTTGCCCTTGCCGCTGATCGTGCCGGTCAGGCCGTTCTCCAGCTGGCGCACACGCGCCTCCACCTTGGCGCGGTTGTCGAAGCCGATCGTGGCCTCCGACGCGTCACCGAGCGCATCGACACGCACAGCGAGCGCCGTCTTGGCCGCCAACACACGCGAGATCTTACCCTTGAACTTGGGGGCGGTCTGGCCGATGAGCGACGCGTGGTAGATGAGACCGTACTTAGGCGTGTCGTGCTTGGTCTTGAGCGCGCGGAACAGCGCCTTCTCGGCTCCGAGAATCTGCACAGTGGACGCCGGGTGCTTGGCCAGGTTCATCAGACTGCCGGCGTGGGCGATGAGACGCGCACCGACCAGCTCACCGACCATGACCGTGAGGTTTGGGGCGATGGCGTTCATGCGGTTCTTCAGGTAGTCAAAGAGCTGCGCACGGTACTCCGTCAGCGAGATCACCTGCTCACAGAGCGACGAGATGTTGGTCACGTCCTCCTCCGAGATGTCCGTGCCCATCGACACTTCACACACTTCGCGCATCGAAGCCTCCACGTCCTCCGACAGCACGTCCGAGAAGTCGAGCTTCTTGACCTGCGTGCGCATGCCCATCTTGAGCACACACTTGGCGTACTGCAGGTTGTCCGTGACGATCTTGCCCATCTCCGGGAAGTGCCAGCCGAACCACTCGCGCACACGCATCGAGTACGTGTTGATCTCCTTGTCCAACTCATCCAACAGACCGATGGCCTGGACGATCATCGTGTCCACCTTGTCGGCGCTGAACTTGAGCTTGTAGCGCGACAGCGAGTGCGACAGACCGAGCGTCATGGACTTGAGGTCCTCGTCCTCGAGACCCGAGATCAGCGAGTTCATGTTGGCACGCACGCCACGCATGAGCTCGTTCACGGCCGCGTCGTGGATGCACTGGATGCCGAGCTTCTCCTTGATCATCGAGCCGAGCGCCTTGTCCGAGACCGCGAGCTTGTCCTTGAGACCGGCGTCCACCACGTTCTTCTTCAAAAACTTCTTGAGCGCCTTGCCGACCTTGCCGTCGACCATGTCGGTGGCCGCGGCCACGGCCTCAGTCGTGTCCTTGAACGCATTGAAGCCCTTGAGCTTGAGCACGGCGTTGGCCTTCTCGGGCGTGGCGAAGTGCTTGAACACGTCGTCGGCGCTGGCGAGCTTGGACTCGTCCTGCACCTTGAAGAGCGCGTGGCCCGCCGCGGTTTCAAAGAGCACGAGCATCGTGAATCCTGGTTGCTGCTGGGAATAATTCGATTCTGAGTGCCGCCCATGCGCCGACTGGCTGGCCATCGCGCCTCCACACCAACCAGCTTCCGTGTAACCAATACCCCTCTGCAAACCGATATCGCGCTTCGACAGGGGAGCTCCCCAAGCGCCAACTGGCGCCATCGATTGGCGGGCACGCGGATTCAATTTCAGCCAATTAGAAGACTCCAAGCTCATCTGATTGGTGGAAATAGGTAGCCCAGTCACTGGTGGAGCGGCAGAGCTCGTGGGGCGAACAGCTTGTGTGGGGAAGCACCAGCGAACGGCTACTGTTGCAAAGTTCCTCTCGTACAAGTAAGTGGCGTCCCGTGCTTGATGAGCTGCTCTACCGACCCGCGCTGCTGCCCACGCGTCGTTGCTGCTGCTCCTGTGAGTGGTGGTGTCGTGTGGGTGGCGCAGTCGCCTGCGTGAACATAGCTTCCCAGAGTTCCTCGAAAATGACGTTTTTGTTCTCTGTTGAGAACCGAGACTGTCCTGTGCGATGAGCGGGTTGCATCCGGTGGCAGTCGTGGCGTCTGCGTTCTGGCCCTTGACCGGGTTGAAGCGTGGTCGTTGCGCTGTTGCTGTAGAGCTCCTGACGTGTACGGTGGTACAGACGTGTTCTTAATGATGTTGTGTGCGTGCGCTAGACTACAACAAAATGGCTGAATACGAAGCTCCTCGTGGTGTCACCGTCCGTGACGTGAAGCCTGCTGACTTCATCAAGGCTTACGCCGAGCACCTGAAGCGCTCGGGTAAGATGGAGCTCCCAAGCTGGTGGGACGTCGTCAAGACGGCCTCGTTCAAGGAGTTCTCGCCTGCCGACCCTGACTGGTACTACATCCGTGCCGCTTCGATTGCCCGTAAGGTCTACCTGAAGCAGTACACGGGTATCGGTGCCCTCAAGAAGGCCTACGGTGGCGCTGCCCGCCGTGGTGTCCACCGCCAGCACTTCCAGGAGGCCTCGGGTGGTCTCATCCGTCACATCCTCCAGCAGCTTGAGGAGATGAAGGTCGTGGAGAAGTGCGAGGAGGGTGTCAAGAAGGGTGGTCGCCGCATCTCGAGCCACGGCCAGCAGGACCTTGACCGCATTGCCGGCCAGGTCGCTCACCAGTAAACGTAGCTTTGTTTTTTCTTGTACCAAGATGAGACGAACTATTTGCAATTCAATTCCCTAGTCAAGTGGGGCAATTCAATTGGCCATGTTACGTTGTTCCATTCCTTCCTTCTTTCACTTAAAGGTATCTTCGTGCAAGCGTCTTGACGCGCGCGTCAAACACCTCCGATGTAATGGGCGTGTCGTACTCGTAGAACGGGTTCATCAAGAGCTGTGCGGACACACGGATTCACAATCATTATGTCGCGTGGGTCAGTATGGTGGGTGGTAATGAACAGGGCCACTTGGGAGAAGCTCACCTTGAGATAGAGCTCGTGGACTTCGTGGAAGAACGCCTTGATGGTGTCTTCGTTGCGGCTCTCGTGGAGAAGCAGGAACTTGACGTTGGTGGCCGTCACGAACGCCGACACGAACTGGTCGTTGAATTTGTCCACGACCTTGAGCGCCATGGCCTGCGTCGTCCACATCATCTCGTCCACCAGATCCAGCGCCGAGTGCAGCAGGAACTCGTCCACATGCGCGCTCTCCTCCTTCCGCGACTTCATCTCCATCTTGTACAGCGGCTCCTTCGAGCCCACGAGCACAAACATCGACATCTTCACCCACGCGCTTTCGCGATCCCTCAGTCTGAAAGGTCCAGCAAACAGATCCAACGTTTGATCCACATCTATAGGTCCATATGGACTCGGTGTTTCCGTATCCCAATATTTAGGAAACCTGTTCTCGAATAGTGCAGAAGGGCACTACATTCAGAAACCGCGTCCGAGTGACATGTGCTGAGTCACGTCCCACTCTCCCACCTGGGTGGATGCCGGCTGATGACGCGCATGGACGCGACCCGCCATGCTTGATTTGCCAAACAGCAACATTGGCGGCGACGCCTGGGAGAGGAAGTCGCTGCCCATCTCACCTGCTCGCTCAGTGCATCCGCGCAACCACCAACACGCCAACGCGCCAGGTCTCATAAACAAAAGAACCCTCGCGGGCGCACACCGTACTGTACTAGCGTACCGTACCGTATCAACCAGCAGTGAGAATGGTGGACGCGCAGCTCCACCACCACGACGGCCACCACGACAGCCACCAACAAACCCAGGCGCTGATGCTGGCCAAGCGCCTGGGCGTGGACGTTACCGCCGCCGCGACCGCGTCGTTTGGCGTGTCGCCCTTCATCACGATCGTGGATCGGTCGATCATCGAAAACGCCAGCGGCGCGCGCCAGCTCACCACGGGCCTGAAAGAGCTGTCGCTGCAACTGCTGCAGAACCCGTTCCAGTTCGTGCGGCGACGAGAGTTCCTGATGGTCTTCGGTCTCTACAGCGCCACGTACGCGAGCGCCAACGCCATCGACACGATCTGCGACGCCACCGAGACCGACAACCAAATGCCCAAGTTCCTGGGCACGACGGCCGTCAACATGACGCTGTGTATAGCCAAGGACCGCGCGTTCACGCAAATGTTCGGCGTGATCGCACCGGCCGCGTTTCCATTGGCGGCCATCGGGCTGTTTGCGATTCGAGACTCGCTGACCGTCGCAGCATCGTTCAACGCCCCCAAGGTCGTAGCCAAGGAGCTCCAGCAAAATACCAGCATGGACAAGTCGCGCGCAGCCACCGTCGCGCAGTTGGTCAGCCCCGCCGCCGTGCAGTTCATCTCCACGCCGCTGCATCTGCTGGGACTGGATCTGTACAACAACCGCGGCTCCTCGGCCTTGCAGCGCACGCGCTTCTTGCAGCGCGAGTACATCAAGTCGGTGCTTGCACGCATCGCACGCATTGGCCCTGCGTTTGGCATTGGCGGCGTCGGCAACTCGTACTGCCGCGAGCGGCTACGGACGGCGCTGTCCGTGTGAAGGTCCATCCACTGACAACAGTAACCAGTTCGTCTACAGTACAGTACTGCGCGCCGTCGTGCCGTCTAATCTTCTGAATCCAATGGAATGATTCACTTTGCTTCCCGCGTCGATGTCATCACTGCCCGAGTGGACTGATGCTCTTTGATGAAGAGGAGGTGGAGATGAGATTTCCGAGGAGGCTTCGTTAACTTAGGTGGATCTCAGCCATCACTTCACACAACACTAGTAGTTAACTTGGTGTGGAAAATGGCGGACATCTCGCGCGTTGCGTGCCCCATGACGAGCGGCGACAGCGCGAAGGATGGCGATGCTAATGCGATGGCGACGCGCTTCTTCCAGGTGCGCGGCAAGGTGCAGAACGTGATGTTCCGTCAGACGGTGATCCGCGCGATGCACAAGCGCGAGCTCGTGGGCGGCGCGACCAACGACAAGAGCGACAAGAAGCTGGTGCACATGACGCTGCAGGGACCCATTGAGACGATCGAGGAGCTCGTGGACACGATCAGAAGCGGCAAGGACCTAAACGACTGGGGTGCGAAGGCGAGTGACGTGAAGGAAGTGAGTAAAGCCCAGGGAAAGAGCCTCTCAAGCCACCAGGTCACGACCGCGAACGTGGATTCGAAGCACTGGAACCCCAACTGCACCATGTTCATCTGAAGCTACAATGATACTGATGTGGAGGCAATCAAGCGTGCATTAGATTCTATCATAGTGAGACTACGTTTCTGTTTCATACAACTAGAGGCAAAAGAGGGGACCACCACTGAGCGTTGGGGTCCCTGGCTAATAGAGGCGCTTGGCTTAGTCGTCATCGCTGTCCTCCGCACGCTGCTGACCGCCGCCAAACATGCCCGACAGGATCTGGGACGGATCCTGCGTGCCGAGCTCTTCCTGGGCCTTCTTGAACTCTTCCGGATCTGCAATCGAGACAAGTCATTAGTGTGAGTTACAGGAGTTATAGGAAGCAGTAACCAAGCCACAGCGCGCGCGCACGTACCCATCATCGCCTCCGACAGCTTCGGCATAATGTACAGCAGACCGATCGGCACGATCACCGTCAGGAACGACGGGTTCATAATGAGAGACAGGATGCTGAACTTCTCCCGCTCCTCAAAGTACTCGAAGTCAGCGACTGGCTCCACGGCCAGCGGGTACTCCGCACGGGTCTTCGGGGCACCTGCAATACAAACCACACCATCCAGGTTAGATACACAGACTACAGGGTAAAGGGGTCACCATCTACCACGGCAACTACGCACCTGGGTACTGGTATTCGATCGCGCGGATCACGCCGTCGGCCGCGACATCGACCTTGAACTGGCTGAAGAGCTGGTCCTGCGATGGGATATCCACCACGTAGCGGCCCGGCGCGACGTCGCGGAACACGAACTCGCCCGTCGTGCGCGAGTACGTGACCTGTTCGCCGCCGTTGAGCAGGATGCGGAATGGCGGGACCTTCTCAGCCTCGCCGAGGAACACGGTGCCGCGGATCTCAAAGGCGCTGGTGGGGGCAACAGCGAGTGTGTCAGAACACACACAGGAATCTTCACATAGGGATACTAATGGAGATTCACGTACGCAGCGCTGCTCACGAGAAGCGCTGCGAGCGCCAGCGTCGCGGTGCGCAGGAGTCCGAGCATCATGAAGCTCTTGGGCGATGCGTTACGTTGGCGTTGTGTGGGAGACCTGCCCGAGGGAACGAACACGTTACAGTGATGGGCCTCCCCTGTGCCACACCACATACACCTGAATTAGTACAAGATACTAAACTAGGACGCGAAAGGCCGCACCTTGAAGATGGGCTGCTGCTTGGAAGGATCTGAGCAAAAGCAGAGAAGAGAACACTGCGACTGACTCGCTAAGAATGGGGCTGTTCTACGCGGAGGGCTCCAAGACCACGGTGATCTCGGACGCGAAGCTGCGCGAGATCGTGGTGACTGCGCTGCAGCAGCAGGAGACGGCGCGCGGTGCCCAGTACGCGCGCGTGGCGATCGTGCCGCCAGACTTCACGCGCTTCCACTCGTGCGTGTTGTGTTGCGATGGATATAGAGCGGTAGAATGCGTTTAGCTGATAGATGATACATTGTAGGAAGGCGGGGATCATCTCACAGTACGCGTACGAGCACTTGAAGGACGCTGTGACGGATGTGCTGCCTGCGTTGGGCACCCACGCGCCGATGACGAGCGAAGAGATCTCCAAGGTCCTACAACGTTCGCTACAATTCGGCTACAGCAAACGCATGCCACGTTCGCTACAATTCGGTACATTGTGCTAACTGGGGCTCTGTGTGCGTGTGGTTGGTAGATGTTTGGCCCGATCCCAAAGGATCTCTTCCGCGTCCACGACTGGAGGTGAGAACCCAAGCTTCTCAACTGTGTAACACACTCGTGTCTCGCTCATGGTTACCATGCTACAATAGAAACGATGTCGACACCATCGGCCACGTGCCGGCAGAGCTTGTGCGGGAGGCGAGTGATGGCAAAGTGAACGAGCCGTGGCCTGCTCAGCTGAACACACTGGTAAGTGACGGGCTCTGATGGTGCTGTGTATATGCTGCCAGTCCTATTTAAACTTTGCTTTTTCTCCAGCTCTGGACCGGCAAGCACGACCTCATCCTGTCCATCGGCCAAGTCGTTCCTCACGAAGTCATGGGCATGGCCAACTACAACAAGAACATCTTCGTGGGCACGGGCGGCAGCGAGGCCATCAACTTCTCCCACTTTGTTGGCGCTGTCTACGGCATGGAGCGCATGATGGGGCGAGCGGACAACCCGCTGCGCCGCATTCTCAACTACGCGTCCACGCACTTCACCAACCACTTGCCGATCGTATACATCCAGACCGTGATCGGACGCGACCCTGCAAGCGGAAGCCTCGTGACACGCGGTGTGTTCATCGGAGACGACGAAGAGTGCTTTCTCAAGGCCGCAGAACTGTCACTGGAAGTGAATTTCCAGTTACTGGAAGCGCCGCTGGACAAAGTGGTTGTGTACTTGGATCCAGAGGAGTTCAAGTCGACGTGGCTGGGCAACAAGAGCATCTACCGCACGCGCATGGCGATCGCAGACGACGGAGAGCTTGTGGTGCTGGCTCCGGCCGTCCATACATTCGGCGAAGACGCTCGCATCGACGAACTCATCCGCAAGTACGGCTACCGCACGACACCAGTAAGTTTGCATCTCTCACTTGTGGTGTTCGATCGAGTGCCTGAGGCCCTGAGCTGACGGACGAGTCTTTTGTGGTTCAATAGGAAGTGCTAGCACATCTCAACGCGAACCGCGATCTCATGAAGAACCTCAGTGCGGCCGCTCATCTCATCCACGGATCCTCCGAGGGCCGCTTCAAGATCACGTACTGTCCAGGCAAACTGACGAGTGAGGAAGTGGAGGGCGTGGGCTTCGCGTACGCAGATCTGCAGGCGATGACCGAGCGGTACCAGCGTCCAGGCGTGAAGGACGGATGGAACGAGACGCTGGACGGCGAGAAGTACTTCTACATCTCAAACCCGGCGTTGGGGTTGTGGGCGTTCCGTGGCCGCTTCGAAGGCTCGTCGGTCGCCTCACAGCCCTCGGATACTAGCAGGGAGGAGTCTCCTGAGAGCAAGCAGACGAGCCTCGCGCAGAGCGATGCCGGCCAGCCGTCTGTTGACGCGGGCGTCGGTGGTGGGCCGTTCAGGCAGCAGAAGGCGACGTAGTGAAGTCACCACTGTACGGCGTGGACTGAAGCAGGCGAACAACGCACGATCCGCCGTCGATAAATGGCAGTGGGGTTGGATGGTTGGATGGTGTGGTTTCGTTTTTTTTATCTACGACAATATAAGTTCACTCGCCCACGGAGGCTGTGTGGTATGGGGGTGGGGTGGGCGAGGGGCTCTTGTAAGGTCGGGCTCCATGGTCAATTCACAGGGGATCTATCCTATTCCTGCGTGACAAAATAAATGCAAACGGGACTCGTGTTAGATGACTGCTCCTCATCATCAGCAGCGATATTGGTAGCAGCTATCGCACCTTGTTGTAGCCCTTGTACTCCCGCCAGCACTTCTCCATGGCGGCCTGCTCCTTGCGCACCTCGTCGGTCTGGTGCCAGTTCTTCTTCAGCGCCGTCTTGTACGCCGAGTACGTCTCACCGCAGTGCGTCTCCAGGTCCTTCAGGCTGTTCATCATCTATAATCAGTCTCCCATATCATTTTATCACGCAGTGATAGAGTGAATGAATCATCCACGTACACCTTGAGCACGCAGGCCGTGACCTTCTCGCCTTGCGGCAGACACGCGCGCGGGTCCTGGTTCTTCTCTTTGCAGCGCAGGAACGCGAGGTTCTCGTCGGCGCACTCGTAGCCGAACACGCGCGCAGCACACGTGAGGCTCGTGTTGTCCGTGGACGGCAGCGCAGAGCTCGTGGAGGCGTCGGCCATGGTGATGCTTTAACGTCAGGCGATTCCGAGGGTCTAGCTGCTGGCAGCACGCACAGAAGCAACGAGAGGCCCCGACGGATCTCTAACACTATTGAGTCGGGTACGGTACTGCAACTTCACCCAATAACCGTGTGACAGAATGTGCCTATCGAACTTAGCGAGCGCATCTAAATCTAGTACATTTCCACAGCATTGCAGAGGTCTCGCTAAGTTAACGCGCTTTACAGCCCCGCGGCGTCGAATTCCCACTGCGCGCGCACGCTGCCGCCGCCGCTACCAGACGCGTTGGCTTGCTCTTCGGCTTCCAGCACTTCCTCCATAGATGCGCGCTTCATGTGCGGCTGGTCGCGCTCCTTGTCCTCGTCCTGGCGTCAACATGGAAATACAAGTGAGCATTTCGTCGCTGAAGCGTTGCCGATGTTTCCATTCTGCACGACGCACCAGCTCTCCCAGAAGCACAATGTTGTCACCACTGCATCATACAAACGTTATGTAAGATAACTTCAACGTCCTGTCGGGTTCTGAACGACTCAGGCCACGCACCGAATAATGTTCAGGCCGAGTTCGATGTCACAGAAGAGGCCGCCAGCAACGTGGCGTTCATATGTGTCCTCCAGGATAATGTTCGCTGCAGTTCAAGACCGATAAATGAGCCTCGGTTCGGTTATGGTGGGGAGATGGTAGTATTGGATGCAGCCACACGTACAGTACTGGTCAAAGCTCCGGACGAAGCCGACCAAGTGGCGGCCATCGCGCAGCACGACGAGAATCTTCTCTGCAAAGCACACGCACAGCCAATACAGTTAGAATTGGTAAGAATATGAGACGCCAGTTATGTGCATGAAGCTCCTCACTGTCGAGCTGGTCGATGAGACTGATGTTGCCAGGAAGGAAGCCGCTCATGATGGCGTCGAGCTCTTGGTTCGGTCGATGATCGCTTTGCTCTGCGAACAGCTCGCTTGTTTCATTACCCAATTCGTTTTTGAATTGTCTCGTCCAATTTTGAATCGTGTCCACACACACTTGCTGGCTGGCCCAATTCAAAAGCGCTGCCCGCGACCGGCTTCTGGTGGCGTTTTGTGTGGGGCGGAAACACGATCGAAGACCAGCGACGACAATGTGGGCGACGCGAGTGCTGCGCATGGCTGTGCGCAAGACCTCCACGGGCATCGTGGGTCTCCCAGTGAACCCGAACGCGCGCCTGGATCTCATCTCCATTTACAAGAAGACGCTGAGCGAAGTTCAGGTGCGTCGCCTTCAGACCGTCAGGATACTCTGGTGGATTTTGGTGGTCCAGGGATCCATGCCATCCGCCCAATGGAGAGCTCATGTCGATTGGTGGAACTGCTGTGTAATTCTGTAGGTGATTCCAGAGGGAGCTGCGTACCGCAGCGCCGTGGAAAAGATCACCAAGTACCGACTCCAGGTGGTGCTTGACAACGAGGATGTACGTACTAACTGGATCGGGTCTAGCGGATACTGGAACGAGACTGACATCGTTGCCTTGCAGGAGGATGTTATTGAGAAGCAGATCAACTGCGGTCAGCTGGAAGAGCTCATCGAGCAGGCGGAGGACGAGCTCAGCATCTTCCCGGTCTACCTCGAGAACAAGCTGTGGGAGCCGCCAGTCAAGTCGGCGTAAGTCGCTACTTTAAATGGACAGAGGTCGCGTCCCACTCAACCAGGCTGCGGTCAGCTACTATGGCTACGGTTCTTGTCAAATACAAACATACACATCCATTGAGCAATTGGTAGTAAAAGAAATGCTGTCTTGGGAGCTCTATAATCGAAACTAGCTTCGGATCTTGCGACTGCGCGTGAGGTTCGACTTGATACCGGTGGTTTCGCCGCCGTATCGGCCGGCCTCGCCCACACGCACGTCGCGCACCTGGCCTTTTCGTCGGATGACCGCCTTGCGGTACTGGAGACGCTTCTTGACACGCGGGTTGCGGTTGAGCTTGCTCTTGTGCGCCTTGAGACCCTTGTTCTTGATGATCTCGTACGACGCACCACGCTTCGCGCCGTTCTCCATGTCGCTGTCCTCCTCGTCGCTGGACGCCATGCCTGGTTTCTCGTGCGAGTACAACTGCTGCTTCGCCTGCTGCAGCGCCTGCTTCTCGCGCAGAGCAGCCTCGTAGAACTCCTCGGCCTCGTCCTTCTCGGCCTTGGTGACAGTTCCCTTGGCGCTCTTGATCTTCTGCTTCTTGGACGCCTTCGAAGTCTCCGCAGCAACTGCTCGCTTGCCCTTGGCTGCGGCCTTCGCCTGCTTTCCGCCCATGAACTGGTCGAGTCCATCGTCCACATCTTCCTCAGGGAACTGCTGCGTGAGCAGATCATGCAGCTGCATGTTCACAGCATCGTCCACTTCCTGGAGCTTGGTCATCTGCTTCTTCAAGGCCAGCAAGTGCTGCAGCACAGGGTGGTCCGTCACGCTCTTGCCCTCCGCACGCAATAGCAGGTAGAACGAGATGTTGGCCACGTAGTTGAGCATCAGGTTCTGACGCGTCACTAGGTACTGGACGCCGCTGTTGTACTCCTTCGTGCGCTTGCGGACTTCCTTGAGCTTGAGGATCGCAGGAGTCACCACTTCGTTCAGCTCCTTCATCGTGTTCTCGAGCTCCGCGCTCAAACCGAGCAGTTCCGGGGCAGTCCTGTGAATCAAAGCAAGCAAAAGTTAGAGGCCACTCCAAGTGTACACATGGAGAGAGATCAGTACGCACTGGTTGACGATGTGCAGCTTGTCCTTCTTGCTCATCTTGGAGAAATCCTTCTTCACCTGCTCGACCGAGGTCTTGCCGCCATCGTCCGCCAGCATGGAGATGTCCGCGAGCTGGTCACCGAGCAGCTCTTCGTCGTCCACAGGCTCCGCCGCATCCTCGTCGTCGCTTTCCTCAGCGTCTTCCGCATCGTCCGCATCGTCAAAGCCAAAGTCTTCGTCGTCCATCATCGTCGCCTGCTTGCGCTGCAGCTCCAGCGCAGCGCTTTCTTCGTCCTTGGCGACTTCGTCATCGCCATCCAGTTCGAACTCGGCCGTATCTGCCGAATAGAACGTTCTCTTGGACTTGCCCCACTTGGAGTCCATCTTGCTGATGCGCTGCTTCTCTTCCTCGTCACCAAACTCGCCCACATCATCGTCATCGCTTTCTGCGTCTTCTTCATCAATGTCCTCTTCATCTTCGTCGCTGTCTTCCTCGTCGTCGCTGCCTCCGAGCTGCAGCACTTCCTCCTCGTCGCCAAAGTCCGAGCCTTCCGACTCCACGTCCTCGCCGTCGTTGTCGTTTTCCGACGGGTCATCATGGAACTCCAGCTGCGCCGTCTTGTGCTCACGCTCCGCGTCCTTCAGCTGGCGCTGCTTGTGGCGCAGCTCGGCGCCGCCGTCGCCCGTGCGCGCTGTGTGTCTGCTCTTGCGGCCCATGGTGCTGCCAATCTGTCGCTTCGCCACCAATTGATGCAGGAAGCACTTCACAAACAGCAACCTATGACTGGTTGGGCCAAAACCAACTGAAATACGGTAGTAAACATGGCTGGACTTCAGGTGGTCCACATCATCTTTGCCATGTGGACCACACCACCAGGCAATTGGAGGATCACCAGCGTCGGTCGCATCAACAGTGCATCGCCGACAAGCAGACACCACAGATCTACTGCACTCCTCGAGTATGGCCGCTGCGTTCACCAAGCTCCGCGTGCCAATGGCGCTAGCGACCATGCAGTCGCGCCGCGCGTTTGCTGTGCGTCACGCCAATGCCGCTGTCATGGTCGTGCGGTACGCGTCCACCACCGCGTCGTCGCCTGCGCACAACACGAAGGACAGCAATGCGAACGCGAATTCAAATGCGATTGCGCACAAATACAAGTGGGCCGAGACCGACATGCCGCCGCCGTCGCCTGGCCGTGGCTACATTGGCCGCTCCGCCAACTTTGACGTCACGCAGAACAAGGAACAGTACGAGCGCTGGGCGTGGCTCTTCAAGTTGCTGGGCTACATGAACGAAGACGACCGCTTGTTCACCGACTCAAACTGCGTGTTCCAGAGCTGCGTGAACCAGACTGCGATCCGCGACTTCTACCGCTCGCTGCAGTTGCAGCCGAACTTCCGTGGCCAGCAGGCGCTGCTCATGGCGCACGTGTGGCTGGTGCACCGCCGCTTGTCGGACGAAGGCGAAGAGGGCAAGGTCATGCAGGAGCTCATGTTCGATCGCCTGTGGGAAGAGACCGTCGTGCGCATCCGCTACATGAACGTGTCGGAGCTGACCGTGAACAAGCACTTGGCTGAGGTGCAGCAGGTGTGCTTTAACGCGTGTATTGCGTACGATCGTGCGATGAAGGACAGCAGTCCAGCGGCGCTGCAGAATGCCATTGCGAAGCACTTGCTGGACGACGAAAGCCCACAGAAGCAGCGCATCGCCTCCAAGTTGGCTGAGTATCTGAAGCGCGAGATCAAGAGTCTGGAGAAGGTGGACGCCAAGCACCTGCTGAAGGGCACGATCCCGTGGGGACCGATCATCGAGCCATCGGCCTCCACGCCGCCGCTGGAGCACGACGAGGACTACACGCTCATCGGTGAGAAGGTGGGCAACTGGCGCGCGTCGCTGGACAACCGTGGCAAGCTCTACTACTGGAACCTGACGACGCGTTTCTCGGTGTGGGACCGCCCCACGGGCGACGACCTGAACAAGGGACTCGAGAATTAACGCCGTCGTTGTGACACTATCCACATAAGCCAATGCGCATGCAACTAGAACACTGGAGAGCTCTGTGAGCTTTAACTTGTTTCTTGTGTTTTCATTGTCGGTCTATTTGTACGGTCGGTGGGGCACCTACTGCGCGGCCTGGGCCTCGGCCTCCTTGGCGCGACGCTCGCGGTGATCCTTCATCTTCTGTCGCACGAACGCGTCCGATGCACGCGCACGCGCCAGGTTCTCCGTGCGCACGCGGATCTTCTCGTCACGGAAGCACTTGTCCAGCGCCACCTTGGCTTCATTGCAAGCGCCGAAAAACTTGGCCGTCGAGTGGTTCTCATGGCACTCGTTCAGGGCCATGATGACCTGTCATCACAGCACGCAGATCAGCAACGCGTGTCATGAACAGAAAAGAGATAGAGCTGAATGCAGCAGTGTAGTGCACAGTACCTCCTGGCAGTCAGGGTGCTCTCTCTCGAGCGACGGGTGCATGTTGGATTGGGATGAGCTGCTGATGCGGATGGAGTCTGGAGGTGATGTCCGTCGCCGAATTCGACACACATTCTGGTTGATCATTACGATGGCTATCAGGAAGTCAATTTGGTGAATGTTACGCGAAGGTTGCCTGAAGCGATCTCGCGGATTCCAGCGGCGTTGGCTGGTCATTGGGAAGCAACCACACTGAACGCTAAAGCAACAAAGAGACACCATGGACCAGGCCGCGAACCTCACGCCAGCGCAGAAGAACGAGCTCATCATGCGAGTGCGTTGCAGTAGATAGATACTGTTAATGGGTGTGCGGTTGCTGATGCTTCTTGTGCAACAGGTGCGCTCGGAAGTCCAGCAGCAGGCGCTCCAGGAGCTTACGCAGAACCTCCAGGAGAAGTGCTTCGACAAGTGCATCACCAACGCCAAGGGAAAGCTCGACGGCAAGCAGCAGAACTGCCTCGCGCTCTGCATCAACCGATACATCGACACCATGAAGGTCGTCTCGGAGTCCATGGCTGAGCGTGGTCAGGTGAGTGCAAGCTCCATCTTTGTTATGCCGCAGTGTGGTGACTGGATCGGATATCGCTAACCGACTCGTGTGTTCTGTAGCACTAAGCGACAACCACAAGCCACACATTACAGTACCGGTATCATCGTTTAGGATGCTGAAAACAGCAAGAAGCAATGCGCTTGAGTAGTAGACATCAAGGGCAGCAGCTTTGTGCTCACTATCACTAGGTTTCGATGCACAACGAAAGAATCATACACACAGTTTAGGAGGAAACACAGAAAGAAGATGACTTATCAAATACGAATCGGAGAGCGAAAGCCGTTTGATTCAACGTGGGAGCTGTCGAACCGCGGGAAATCGCATCCAACTCTACCACGGCGCAGAGCTAAATACTAAACTGCGCACTCGTCGTCGGAGGCGTCTTCGTGGTTCTATGCGAGACGCGGACGTTCCTTCGTCAGCGAGTGCGTGACGTCATCTTGATAGATAGCGGGTAGTTCGATATTTAGTTGGCGGCGTTCTTGGCGTCGGCCGACTTGGCCAGCTCCGTGAGCGCGAGGTCGCCCTCACCCTTGCTGCGGATGTAGCCAGCGAGCGCGTAGTTGTCGTTCTCGCCGGTGTACACACCGTTGGCGTTCACACGGCCGACGGCGATCTGCACCGAGGCGTGGTCCTTGGCCGCGATGATGCGGTTGGTCCACGAGCACTTGCGTGGGATGTAGATGTCGATCGACTGGCCGGATTCGTTCTGCATGGTGACTGGAGTTGGGTGTTGATTGCTCAATAAGCTCTCGTTGGGAACGGCGGCTGCGGGGCAACTTGAGCTCCGCACGAACAGCTCCCTGTCAACAACCAATGGCCCTGGTTGTACGTTACCGGTTGCTTTGTCCCGAATTTACATGAGGCATAAAATACGGGATGTCCCTTGTAGGACTGATACATAATGAGGGACTGTGTGAGCCTTCCGCTGGATTCGATGTCCAGCTGCAGCTCCCAGCGACCAAGTGACTAGGCAGCCCAGGCAACAAGCAAGCAACAAAGATGGCGGAGGAGCAGTTCACGGACCAGCAGATCATCACGATGTACAAGGCGATGCGCGCCGAGATCCGCCAGCTGTCGGAGAAGATCGGCGAGCTCGACGTGGAGACCACGGAGCACGACCGCGTGATCTCCACGCTCAAGGAGCTGCCGCCCACGCGCAAGGCGTACCGAATGGTGGGCGGTGTGCTGGTGGAGCGCACGGTGGAGGAGGTGCTGCCGGCGGTCAAGGCCAACCACGAAGGCATCCAGCAGGTGCTGGCGCAGCTCACGGAGCAGATCAAGGTGAAGGAGGCGAGCGCCAACGAGTGGCAGACCAAGTACAACATCCAGGTGCAGCAGTAGACGCGAGAGACGTACTAGTAGTAGATATGAGCGCTCGAGCTGTGTTGTTGAACCAGCCAGAAAGATGGTGGGAGGTGGAAGCAAACGCAGTTGAATCGTGCAGTTATTTATCTCGGACCACTTCTCCTGTTTCTCTCCTGTTCCTCGTCTGCAGGAGGCAACGTATCTGTCAGCGACTGCAGCAAATTCCTCTGGTTTGCATGATAAAAGCACTTCTGTGAGCCGCCATTTCATCGCCCAGACGTGTGAAGTTTGGTTGTACCTGAAGTGCAACGTTGATGGCCTTGACCTGATCGTACTTGGCCTGGATCAGCGTGACCTTCTCATCGGAAATCGCCTCGTGCCGCTCGAGCATCGATTTTAGCGAGAGGATTGTTTGGTCCTAGGATCCACCACTGAGGTCAGATACGCCCCGTCACTACGGCTACCGACACCAGTCACTCACCTTGTGCTTGCAGGCCTTCTCCAACTCTGCGATCCGACACTGAGTTGACTCGGAAAGCCCATCGATCGACGCGTCTTGATCACTGGGTCGTCTCAAGAACCCACCACTGGTTCCTTCTGTTGTGCTGCCGCTCCTGCTATCCACTCGGCTTCTTCTCGCCGACCGATCAGGTTGGAGACCGTCGCGAAGTCGTTCATTCTCCTTTATCGTCTCCTCAAGCTTTTTCTCCAGTGCTGATATCAGATCGTTTTGCAGTGACTCCTGGCTTTGGACGGCGGCGGCAACGGCCGCCTTGTGCTTGCTTTCCCACTGGATCACACGCTAATATAAACCACAATTATATTGTCAGTATCGAGGCCACACTCCACGCAATCGCAACGCACACCTGCTGCAGATCCTCGTTCTGAGCTTGGAGCTCCTGTATTTGCTTCGATCCGTTCTGCGTATCTCGCAATTCGCCCTCCAGCTCCAAGATCTGAGCTGCCTGTAAGTCGTTCTCGCGCTGCAGCTTGGTGTTGCGCTCCTCCATCTTCACCAGCTCTTCTTGCAGCTCAATATTGTGCTCGCTCAGCAGCTTTCGGTCGTGCGAGTACTTGGAAATACGCAGCTATAGCACACACACCGCTTGAGTTTCCATCTCGCCCTTCCTCCATTTCCAACGGAGCTCCTCGCACCTGCAGCTCGTGTTCCCACTTGCTCTGCTCCAGCTTGAACGCGTGGATCTGCGCGCGCTGCGTCTCCATGCGCTTGTGCAGCACCAGCGTCATGTCCTTCTCGGCCTTGGCCTCGCGCTCGCCCCACCAGCGCCGCGCCTCCGCATCCGCCTGCTCGTCATTCCCATTCGCAGTCGCCATTTTGCATTTCGATTTATCACATCGGACATCAACAGATCCCGCACGGGAATCTTCTTGTGTTAAAATTCGGGACAGTTATTTCCCTCGTATACCTCGTTTGATTTAGTTCTGGTGGTTCACTGAGGTTTTGAGGTTTTGGATCCAGGGGCGTTGAGCCTCTCTTGCGTTCCGGACCCCAACGCCGAAGCGTGTGGTCTGGCCGCGCAAGCTGCTCACCAATTCCAGATCCGAACAACCAAAATGAACCGCTTCGTCGCCGCTCTCCGCCCTGCCGCCCGCGCCGCCATCGCGCGCCCTGCGTTCGCCGCCGCTGCGCCGGTGCGATTCTTCAGCGCCGCGCAGACCTTCCTCGACCGACACGAAGTCAGCGAGCGCGTGGTCGGCGTGATCCAGAACTTCGAGAAGGTGGACGCCAAGAAGGTCGCGGAGGCCGCCAAGTTCGTCGAGGACCTCGGCCTGGACTCGCTCGACGTCGTCGAGGTCGTCATGGCGCTCGAGGAGGAGTTCACGATCGAGATCCCGGACAACGAGTCGGAGAAGCTGACGTCGCTCGCGCAGGCCATCGACTACATCGCTGCCCACCCAATGGCCAAGTAAATGTAGTAGACCGAACTCCAGGCACGCCGCTTTCGCAGCATCGATCCTGTACACGCGCCAGCGTGCGCCACTGTTTGCAGCTGAAGAACTATCGACGCTGCTGTGGTGGTCGTGATGGTGATTGGCGCGCACGTTATGAAATCCGAGAAAAAGAAGATAATGCGAACGTATTTAGAAAACAAGACGTTCCATGCATGCCGATGCCGCCTTGACTTGTCGCTTCCATTGTGTCAAATGTGTGATGAATCTTCCTACCAAGATCTCGCTGCTGCTCAAGTAAGACACAGAGTTGAAGCTTGAGGAACGTCATCGAGTCACCAAGTTCACGCAAGATCGCCACACGTGACCGCATAAATATCCACGTCTATTGTTCAGTTACCGCTCTGCTCCGATTGCAGCTTGGTTAGGATGTCCTTGATGTGGTTGCGCACCACTGGCTGGCCCGTGGCCGTGCGCACGCTCAGTTTCACGTGGCGCTTCTTGCGGTCGTTCACCTTCTTCTCCACATCGGCCAGGCGCTGCTGTTTCTCTTCCCACAAGCGCTGCTTCTCCGCCTTCACAATCTGCGCCTTCTTCTTCGCCTTGAAGAACGGGTCCGGCTTGATCTCCATGTGCACAGTCTTCTCGCCCTTGGCCTGTGGTCATCCATACACGCATTAACATCTCACTCTCCACCAGTCTCAGTATCTGTGAGAATCGCACCTTTTTGCCGTCTTCTCCATCTTCGTTCTGCAGATTGCTGAAGAACCGATCGTAGAACGATGTCGGACCACTGGCGTCGCCCTCATCGTCGCCGTTGCCCGGCGTCTGCTGCTTCTTGACCTTTTCGTACGCGCGCTTACGCAGCGCCTTGTGGATGATCACCTTCTTCTTGCTCTTGGCCTCGGCCTTGGTGCGGTGCGCCTTACCCTGGATGAATCGCTCCAGACTCAGGCCACTGCCCTTGCCATTGCCCTTGCTGTTGCCCTTGCTGTTGCCCTTGCTGTTGCCCTTGCGCGCATACGCTGGTGGTGGCGCCATGGTGACGTGAATATACCTACGGCGCTTCCTGGTGCTGCAGTTGATGTGCCCGCCAATCGCTTCGAGACGACGTGAAGAGCTCCAATCCCTCTACAATGCGATGCCCAAATACCATATTACAGAGGTTATCGAAACAAATGTAGCCATGTTGGCGGACTCAGACTCAGAATGAGTAGCTTCTCGACTGGAGCCGTGCTTCACCCGCCGCTGGCTGCAACACGCGCGCGAACGCTGCGTTGGCGGGCGGCGCCATGGCCGTGGCCTGCTTGCACCAGCAGCCACAGCCCGTCGGACACGCATTTTCTGTCTCGAACCACTCGCGCAGGTGTCGCTCGTGGCCGCCGTGGCCGCACGTCATGCAGTACATCGACTGGCCGCGCACCACGAGCTGGCAAATTGAGCACTTGACCGAGAAGTCGCGGCACGATGAGCAGTACGGGCCATCTGTGACTGCTTGGCACGCGCGACAGAGCACGCCGAAGGTCAGCCCTTCGTCTTCTTCCGGTTCATCACCAGCAGCAGGCAATGAAGTCTCAGTCGCCGTCGATTTCAGCACGTCGCTGCGCAGGTTCAACGCGCCGTAGCGGTACAGCAGCTCCGCGTAGGCCGCTTTGTAGCCGTCGTAACGCAGTTCTTCCACCGGGTTGATGGACAATAGGTGGTGGTCGTGGTCGCCGTAGCGCTTGTCCACCTGTAGCAGGATGCGGCCTTCGAGCGACGCGTCGTCATCGTCCACGATGCTGCTGTCGCGTCGGCGGCGCGGAGGCATCGCAGCCGCGGAGAGTGGCGGTGGTGGCGGGCGAAACGTGTCTTGCGTGAGCTTCGGCGAGGCTTCGGCTCTCGCGGCGGCGGACCCGGCACTCCACGTCTTGAACGGGTTGTCCATCTTCTCAAAGTCGATGCCCTTCCAGCCTGACGGGGCGCCCATAGGGCTCAGCTGCTGGCGGGCAGGGCCACTGGTTCTACTGGTGCGACCGGCCATCGGCCAGTCCTTCGCTCCCGCTCTGTATGTCGTCGTCGTGGGGGACTCCGCAGTCTGGTTCAGCTTCGGCACCTCGTTGTGGCTGCTGGAGCGACGGGCACTGCGCATGGCTGGGGCGGTGTCGGTAGGATCTGACTGGCCGCCGAGCAATTGCGAGAGGCTATTGAACGACGTGCGCGATCGACTGAACGGGCTTGAGGTCACCTTGCCGGCGGTCGCTGGTGCAGCAGCAAAGCTGCTGGGTGCTAAGGATGTTGCTGCGGAGCTTAGCGACACAGTGCTACCGCCGCCATGCGCAGCGGTGAACAACGTCAGCGGCTCGGCTTGCAGTTGTGCTGGGCGATCGGATCGAAACGAGTCGGATGAGACGTCGCACTCGGGCTGTGGAGATGGCTGCAGTGCGCATACGATCGACGCCAGCGTCGGCAGATCGCCAGACTCTTCGTAAATGCCCAGCATCTTGTTGACGAGATTGTGGCCAAATGGGTGCGCTTTCCACGGGTGCGCGGTCACCAGCGCGTCAAAACCGACAGGCGCGGGAGCCACCGGGGCCGACTTGAGCTGTTGGAGCTGCTGGTGTTGCTGAGGAAGCTGCACGTTTGACGCCGTCGACAATTCCAGCAGAGACCATACCTGTTGCAGATCCGAACGACCGGCGAGCGAAGCGATCCGTGCGTTGTGAGCGCACACGTCAGACACGCTCGTGGCCGCTGCTTTGTGATGCTCATGGTCTTGGTGGTTTTTGGTGTCACTGGTGAGCAAGGACTGCAGAATTCGACTGATCGGGTGGGTCTTCTGACTTGTGAGCACTGGGCTACTCAAGCTGGTGCCTCGTCGTGAGCGTCGGCCATTGGTGATACGGCTACTCACTCGGCGGGACTCGGTCGCCTTCAACATCCACTTGTACAAGTCGCGAGTGCCAGCATCGAGTATCTCCGTCGGGTTATAGTTATCCGCTTCCACTGGATTCTGAGAACGCTCTGCTGCTGTGAGCTGTGAGCCGTACGTGATGACGGACGAAACACCGCAAAGCTGCGACAGATCCAGCACCGTCACCTTGAGATTGAGGTCGGACAGGAACGATGGGATCGCTGATGGATCGACGCCGCGCTTTCCATTCACACGAGTGTCTCCCATCGCGCTGAGTGGCGCGCCAAGCCCACGGATCAATCCGGACGAAGCCGTCATTGCAGATCGTGGCGGCGATAGCGTGAGCCCCTGGATCGACGAGCTAGGAGGGAGTGACGTGCGATGGTCGGGATGGTTGACTGGCAAGTGGAACTCGGCGCTGGAGAAGTACATCTTCAGATACTCGGACCCACCGTGGACTGCAAACTCGTCCCCGCCCTGAGCCTCGTTTGCGCCGTCCACTCCACTCGCACTGAAGAATCCACTGCCGCCCATTCCTCTCCGTAGGCCGTGGACACTGTGGTCACCGTTGTCGTCGCCTGCATAACCACGCGCGTCCATAAGATCGATGTTTGACCACTCGGATCCCATCTCCATTGCTCCACCTGCAACGCCCCCAGCAGCTCCACCCAGAAGCTTCACCGGCGGTTTCTTGCTCTTCTTCTTCGTGAATCTTGAGTCGCGCATCTCCAAAAGCTGTTCGTACGTTCGTGGGATCTTCTTCACGACTGGCGGCGCATTTGCCTGCGCTTTTGCAGTCTTTCCTGGAGCTACAGGAGCCACAACTGGGGTTGCTGCAGAGTGTTTCTGCTGTCCGAGTGCAATCCTGGAGTCGAAGAACACGAGCATGTTGGGTCCACTGAAACACGCACCGGAAATTCGTGGGCACGGAAGCGCTGCGGCCATGGGGATCGTCGTCACGGAGCCGTTTTCTGTGGTGGTGGTGGCCGATTTGTCACGCTTCATATCGAGAAGCGTCGCTGTGAGGCTCTCGCGGTTCTCGTCCTCGTCCTCGTCTTCATCGTCGCTCACGTGCGCCTCACCCAGCTTGCTGAAGTCGTCGTCAAAGGTGAGCATAGCACGTAGTGCTGCCGTGTCTTCTTCATCGTGGCCCTGGATAAGCGAATACTCGAACGCGCCAAGCGGAACAGCAGTGGACGGCACGACCAGCGGCGCCAGGTCGCTCTTCAGCACGCTCACGTCGTACTTGGTCATGGCGTTCTGTCGCGCAGCATGACGATTCGTCGCCAGTTGGTACGCCTCCATTTGCTCCAGCGATTCATTTCCTTCAGCTGTATCACCCGAAACACTCGCATTGTCGTTCATATTCACGCTACTTGGAACGAACCCACACGCCTCCAACTGCTGCGAGTCGATGCTCCACATGCGCAGCTCCTGGTTCTTCGCCCACGACACGAGCTGGTACTGGTTCCCACTGGAAGACGCGTGTTCTCGCCATACAAACGACTTGACCACATCTGAATGTCCCGAAAAAGCATGCACGGGGTCGGGCGTGATGGCTCCACCGGCGCTCGCGTCTACTGTCGGTGAGTACGACAGCCGCCACAGCCGCAGCGCATTGTCCTGGCGCTGGCAACTCGTGACGACGCCGTCACCAAAGGGTGTGTAGCGTGCACGCCACACAGGCGCGGCTGTGCTGAGCGAGCCCTGACACACGCGCGGCTGTGAGACGTTCCAGAACTTGACGGTCTTGTCCTCCGAGCACGTGAGCAGCTCGTCCATCCGCTTGGGGTGCCACTCGATGCCGTAGATCTTCTGCATATGCGCTGTGATGAGCACGGCCGGCGTCTTGTCGCTGGCGCGGGTATCCCAGATCCGCACTTCGCCCTCGTGGGCGGTCGCGAGCGTCGTCGCGTCCACGCGGTGCCACTCCACTTGCACGGCGCTCGTGGTGAACGCGTGGAGCGTCTGTACGGGCTTCTGCGGCGTGCGCAAGTCCCACAAGTGCGTCTTGGTGTCGGCTGAGCACGTCGCCAGCAGCGTCGGCGCTGTGGGCGACCAGGAAACGTCGTTCACGGGCCGCGAATGGCCACGCAGCGTCGTCACCAGCGGCTGTGACGGCGCGGCGTTGGCTACGATACGAGTAGACTGCACGGACGCGCTGGCGACGTCCCAAATGAGCGTGTTGTGGTTGGATGTGGACGCCACGAGGCTCTTGGAGGCCACGTGCGGGTTGCATTTCACGACGGCGACGTCCCACTTTGTCTGGTGATAAAGCGTCGCGGAGGGCGCGTAGGGTGACTCCAGATCCAGTAGATGCAGGCCCTTGCGACCAGCCAGCACGGCGAACGAGCCCGTGGCGTCCACGCTCAATGCGCCGGCGTGGATGCCGAGCGTCACGTCCACGTTGTGGTGGATCGTCGAGTGGCGCGACGCCATGGACGCGCTGGACGACGGAGCCGATGGGATCTGCTGGTGATGGAGATGCTGGTTGTGTGTGTACTTGCGGTAGTCGCGGCGGAGCGCTGCTGCTGTTGCTGTCGCGGCCGCCGGCGACGACTCGTACATGGCCACTGCCGCCATGAGGCCGACGATAATGGAGCTGCCCAGATGGAGAACGCCAGCAGCTCAGACGATACGAACAGACTGAGGCGGTTAAGAACGCTGAGACCCAAATCAATTGTGAACCCATTTGAGAGAATTTCAGCCAATCAGAGAAGATTTTGTCAATCTTGGTCAGGAAAGGGCGTTTGACTCGCAAATCCACCACCATGCCCCCACACCAGAACACAACCAGTTCCGCTCCGACCAACGCGCGACACCAGCGCTCCCTCCCAACACGACCAGCGCTGCAACGACAGGTACGAGTGGGTAGCGTGGATATCTGTGCATGTGCACGTGTGTCTGTGTCGGTGTCGTAGAGCTGCCATCGCTGGGCTGCGTGTAGGTTACCATGCGCAGCAACCCGAACCAGGCAACGCGTCGCCGCAAGGAGAAGCGCAAGACGTGGACTCCGGAACAGATTCAAGCCCATAACGAAAATGTGCGCGAGCAGAAGGAGCGGTTCGAGAAGAGAAAGGTTGAGCGCGCGAAGCAAGAAGCCGGGCGAAAGGCCAAGGAGGAGGCGCACGACAAGGCGTGCGCCGAGGCGGTAAGCACTTTCTCAAGGCGCTGACTGAGCTTGGTGGTCTCACTCTAATTCGTTGCTGTGAAATGCTCCATTGTATAGGATGCCGAAGGTAAACCGCGGCCGGAGATCAAGGAGAAAAACCGCAAGAAGAAGAACGGACGGGCGACGCCTCCCGCTCCAGTCAAGCTCGAGGACGGCGCGGGTCCGGCCCCAGCGCTGGACGAAAAGGCCGCGCCGAATCATCTCAAGCGCAAGCGAGAGGACAAATACGAGGAAGAGAAGCTCGTCGCTCAACAGCAGGATGCTGTCGACTCAACGCTGGTCTGGCCGCCGTTGCCTACGGGGCCTCCACCAGCCAAGATGGTGCATTGGGCGACACCTCTCGCTTCGATCCACGTGATGCGCGACCCGGATCCAGCCCCCGCGACCATGTTCCCGCCGCTGCCTCCAGGGTCGCCACCAGCGTCTACGTTCCCGCCGCTGCCTCCAGGGTCGCCACCAGCGTCTACGTTCCCGCCGTGGCCCCCGGGGGCTCCGCCAGCGCCCGTGTTCCCGCAGCACATGCCGGGTCCGATGCTCGCACCCGCTGGTGTGGTTCACCAGCCATGGTTCGGCGGCCATTTCGTGCACCACCCATGGCCTGGTGGGTACCTGGTGGCCCACCGCAGCCCGCGCGCGGCCGTCCACGGCCTCCGTTTCTACTCGCCCCAGTGCAGCCGGCGCCACACCCGCCAGCTCTTCCGGATCGTGGCCGTCCGCGCCGTGCGATGTCTCCGACTCCAGCTCCTCTTACTGTGCGGTACAAATTTCAACTGCCTCCACTTCAGACCATTCCACGTCCGCCTCCGACTACCATCCCACGCGCAAGCCATTCATTAGACAGTACTACGAGTAGTACGCAGTAGTTCATTCCCTTGAGCCTGATCCACTGATTGATCTAACTATGATAGCATGACATCCTTTTCATTTGCTTCTGTATTCCGAGCCGCGTTGCTGCCTAATGAGTCCATTTCCTAACCCAATGGATCCAATCCTCTACGCCCCCAACGCATCCAAGCGTCTTTAGCATCCACATGCTTTCTCTCATTCGTTATATCACGGATACCTCCACTCAACTGTACAGTGGGCTGTGTCTCTCTGTCGGTCCGTCTATCTCTACTTGACCAAGAAAAGGCGCATGGACGTCGCCGCGTTCTTGAGCAACTCACTTAGCATCGTCTGCGTCTCTCCATACGAACGCGCCACATTCGCCAAAGCCTTGCGCTGGCCCTCCACGACTTCACTCGACAGTGACGAGGACGCCGGCAGGGCCACGATACGCAGCGTCGGCTCAGCAGCAACAGCAGCAGCAGAAGCTGCGAGCGTCTTGACGTGCGTCTCCACGGCCGACAGCGTGTCCTGCACGGCCTTGACCACGCTGCGCAGTGCAGCCACCAGCGCGTCGTCCTTCTTCCCACCCGCACGCTTCTTCGCCAGAGTGCGCGACGTCACGCAGAGCAAAGCACCGGCCCAGAGACCAGCGTCCCGCAGCAGCAGCGACGACGCCGACAGGCCGTACGCCGATAGCTCCGCCGACGGCAGCATGGCGATGATCCCGTCACGAATGGCGCGGAGAGGCTCCACCAGCGCGTTCACGAGAGCGACGGCAGCGTCCGCACCTTCCTCCGCAACTGAAGCCTGCGTGGTCGCCTTCACGACGTCCACACTCCACTGCCACACGCGAGTCTTGACATCGTCGCCCGCCATAACACCAAGCGACTTGACGGCCTCCTCGTACTCAGCAGCCAACGCCTCAGCGTCGCTCGCACCTTCCGCCTTGGAAGACGTGATTGTGCGCAGCACCTTTGGCACAACAAGCTGGAGCTTGATCCACTGCAGCGACTCAGCAAAGTCCGCCGAGCGATCGCACTCCACAAGCGGCTCCCCAGCGTTTGCGAACGACGCTCGCGATGCCACCAGAGGCGACTTGGTCCACTGTACGACCACCGTACGGTCCTGGTTTGACGACAGTGAGCTCGTCAGCATCGTCTCCAACTCGTCGATCGTACCGTTGAAACGCGGCGACGCCAGCAGCTCATTGAGCTTTGAGGGGCCGCCCGTGAGCGCGTCCTGGAGATCGAACTGCAGCGCCTCGCCACGCGCGATCGCCAGCGAGTGCGACGTCTGCATCTTCTCACGCAAAAAGCCCGTCATGTCCAGCACCTTGGAGTACACGCCCAGCTTGTACGCGCGTGTAATGTACTCGGGCGTGTCGTTGTTGTTGCTGCGGTGGAGTTTCAGAATCGAGTCGTTGAGGCGACGCGCCTCCGTGTGGTGGCACAGCTGCAGCAGCTTGTCGAACACGAGATACGACAGCGAGTCCAACTGCACGTGCTTGACGTCCAGCTCCTTGTGGCGCTGCAACATCGCACTGCTCGCGCCCACGTACGCGTACACTCGAGCCAGCAGCAGCTTCATCTGGAAGTTGTACGCGCTCTTCTCCAAGCCGAACTCGAGCAGCGCCGCAGCTTCGTGCAGCACATCCTTGCGCGTTGGATCCCGCTGGAAGATATCCAACAGCACGTGCGACGCGAGCAGCACCAGGTCGTCGGTGTTCTGGACTTCGCGCTGGCCGCCCTTGGCGCCCACGTTGAGCCACGCGTTCGCATCGTACTCGGCCACGAGCGCCTTGGCCAGAGCCTCCAGCTCCGCGATCTCACTGCCCGCGAAGGCGCCCAGGAAGCGCAGCATCTTGAGGCTCAGCAGACGACGGTGCAGGCGATTGAGAGCGTCCTTGCGCGTCGACTCTTCATGGACGGCCGCCGAGTCTACAACCGCAGTGTCAGCCGTCGCCTTGGCCGACATATCCTTCATTTTCTGGATAAACGCCGCCTTTGTTGGCTTGGACACGAGCGTTTCATCGTCGAACAGCTCCACGTACTGCTTGAGATCCGAGAAGCAGCACGTCTTGGTGTAGAAACGCTCGATGTACGCGACGATGCGGTCCACCAGCACGACCTCCGCTGCCTTCTTGATCTTGGCGTCGCTGGTCTGGAGGTGCTTGAGCTTTTCGCTTTGCACGTGCACGAGCGCGAGCCACGGCCCACGCAGATACTCGTTGCCTGGCTTCTCCGCCAGCGCCTTGAGCACGGCCAGCAGCTTCTTCTCCACACTGGCAAACTCGCCGCCGGCGTTCTCCTCAATGCGCGCCGTGACGAACTCCGTGAGGTACGTCCAGTCGTCAGCGTTGTACTGGTCCAGCAGCGCCGCGTACACATCGCCACTGCGCTTCCACTGCGAGACCTGCTTGGTGAGCGTGGCTTCCAGCGCCAAGCGGTCGATCGCCTGCATTGGACCCAGCTCAATGTCTTCGTCGTACGCGCCCTCTCCTTCAGCCGAGCGGCCCTTGGTCGAGTGCGGGTGCGAGCAGCCGTGGTCGTGGCAGTGGCTCGGCTCCTCTTCTTTCTTCTTGCTCGCGGCCTCGACCATGAGCGGCGCGAACACGTCAAACACCTTGAGCGCCTCGTCGTGCTTGTCCTGGAGCTGCAGAATGTGCACCAGCAGCTGCAGCGCCTCGCCGTCGTCGCTCTTGGTGTCGCGCATGGTCTTGAGCAGCAGGCGGTCGGCCAATCCGAGCATCTTGGCGGGCGCGCCGGCGTGCTGCACCTGTAGCAGCATGCTCAGCGCAGCCCAGCACACGTACTTGATCTTACCAAAGGCCTTGAACATCTTGAGCGCGGTCTGCTGCTGCTTGAGGAAGTCGCCCTTGCGCGCGTACGCCACGAACAGCGACTGGAAGAGCTCTTCGTTGGGCGGCTCCACGTGCGCGCACGCGTGCTCGTAGCTGCCCAGCATCTCGTGCTCCACGCCGCAGAGCCGGAAGACCAGCCCCATGGTGTTGAGCAGCGTGTCGTCCGTGGGCTTGCGCTTCTGCACGGCGCGGCAGATCTCCAGCGCCTCGTCGGCGCGGCCCGTGCGCTCCAGACAATGGGCTTTGAGCACCTGCACGATGTCCAGCGACGCCACCTTCTTGTTCTGGCACAGCTTGATGGCCGCCTTGTACTGTCGGCCGTCGATGGCGTCGTAGATCGGACGCACGAAGCGGCTGAACAGCCGCGCCTCGTCCGCCATTCTCTTCCTCTTCCTCTTCTGGGTAATGAGCTGCTTGTGGATCGCTGCTTCTAATGGCTTGGTGATCCGCCCACTTGAGCGGGTCTGTGACTAAAAACGGGTTGAGAATGGCAACCCGTGTTGAGAAACCCACCAGGTGGAATGGGCCATTGACCCGCGGGTTTGACTCGAACGGGTTCAACAGCAGATCATTTGTGACCCGGCCTGGCCTGGACATGTGACGCCTGCGTTGCATGGCAATGCTGACAATCGAATTCTGCGTATCAACGGACGAGATCGACTCGCTTCATGATGCAGCGCAGCTTGTTCACGACGCTCCGCCAGGCGGCGCGCAACAGCACCACGGCTGTGCGCCGTACGGCGACGCAGCACACGCGCGCGATGGCGAGCAGCGCCAAGCCAGCCAGCGACAAGATGGGCGTGAGTGGATCAGGATCCGCGAAGAGCTACGATTGAAGGATGAGCACTGATCTTTGGGATGCATGCAGCCTATCACGTGGTCGAGCCTTGCGCTTGCCGGCGCCATTGGCACGGGCGCTGTGTACTACTACTACATTGAGAAGGACCGTCTCCAGACGCAGAGTACGTTTGCAGCTGTAGCATTGGTGGAGAATCTCAACTGGAGATGATGCGACGCGCTGACGTAACCTCGTGGCTTCTGTGCTTCTAAACAGCGACCAGCAAGGTTACTTCGGTGGGCAAGCCCCTTCTGGGCGGCCCTTGGACGCTCGTGGACTGCGATACGCGCACTGCAGTGACCAACACGTCGTTCGAAGGCAAGCACACGCTGCTGTACTTCGGCTTCACGCATTGCCCCGACATTTGCCCGAACGAGCTCGTGCGCATCGGCGACGTGCTGGACAAGCTAAAGAGAGAGGGTCTACCAGAGGTCGTGCCGCTGTTCGTAACTGTGGACCCGAACCGCGACACCATCGCGCAGATGCTCGAGTACAAGAAGGACTTCCACCCGGCGTTCAAGATGCTCACAGGCACGCGCGCGCAAGTGGCGGACATCACGAAGGCGTACCGCGTGTACTTCTCCAAGGCCGACGAGAACGACGATGATGATGACGACTACCTGGTGGACCACTCCATCGTCATGTATCTCGTGGGTCCGGACGGCGAGTTCCTCGACTTCTTCACGCAGTCGGCGCGCGTGGATGACATCGCCGCCAAGATCAAGTCGTACTTTTGATAAAGTAATGGACGGATCAGTACATTTGATCAAATCTACTTAGACATGGTATTTGATATGTTCCTAACCGATATCACCTGTTGTAGGTTGCTAACCAATATGTGACCGGCGTTCCATTCCATTCACACCTGCGTTTGGCGGGCAAATCCCGAAAGAGCTCTTCTCACCACCAGACGAAGATGTCGAAGCGCCGCAATGAGAACGGCCAGATGCGCCGCGAGGAGTACGAGGCCCACGATGACAGAGATGAGGACACGGGTGGAGACGTTGGCGCTGCGGACGGCGGCTTCCAGCGTGCCAGCGACGCCGCGCTGAGCCGCCGCAAGATCGTGACAGCGCGCGCGGCAAAGCGGCCGACCGCTGCTGCTGCGGCGGCTCCTGCTCCTGCTGCGGTTGCTGCTGTAGCTGCGAAGCCAGCGTCCGCTGCTGCGAAGGCCAATCCGTTCGCGGGATTCAGTGGCCTCACAAGTGCCGCGTCAGTAGAGCCAGCGCGCGCGAATCCTTTCGCTGGCTTCAGCGGCCTCACGAGTGCTGCGCCTGCGCAGCCAGCGATCACGTCGTTTGCCAGCAACAACTCAGCCGCCAAGAGTACGCCGTCGAACTACCAGGAAGCGATCGAGGTGCTGAACAAGGAGTTCTTGGACTTTGTGAGCGAGCAGCTGCGCAAGAACCCGAGCTCCGACTGGACCGCCGCCATGCAGGACTACCTCAAGCACGCCCAGGGGATCGCCACCAAGTTTGCGTCCACCAAGCCTGTGGCCAGCATCACGTCGTTCTCGAGCCCTGGCCCGGCTGGTGGCTCTTCGTCGATTCCTTCGTTCCTGAGCCAACCCGCTAAGAAGGATGACGCGGCGACCAAGTCTACTGCTTCATCTGGATTCTCCTTCGGCACCAAGAAGGACGCCCCCGCCCCCGCGTCGACCGCTAGCAGCGGCTTCGCGTCTGGCGCCACGCCGTCTCCAAAGCCGCCTGCGAGTGGAGGCTTTTCGTTTGGCAGCAGCCCGAGCGAGAAGGAACCACCGACCAAGTCGTCCGGATTCAGCTTCGGTGCCAAGCCCGCTGAGGCGAAGCCTGCCGCTGCTGCCACGCCTGCATTCTCCTTCGGAACTTCGAAGCCAGCCGAGTCTAAGACTGATGATCAGTCGAAGCCTGCCACTTCGTCAGGCTTCTCGTTCGGTGCTGCGCCTGCCGCCCCTGCATCCAGCAGCGGCTTCTCGTTCAGCCTGTCGAAGCCTGCCGCTCCTGCCGCGACCGCTCCATCCAGCGGTGGCTTCTCATTCGCGCTTTCAGCTCCACCAGCCACCTCTTCAGCTCCATTTTCATTCGGTGGCTCGGCCACTCCAGCTGCCGCAGCGGCTTCAACTGGCGCTGCCACCGCAGACGACGAAGATGATGAAAACGTCGGCCGGGAGGAAGCCACGGTCATCCTCAAGGTACGAGTCTCTTCATGAGTAGTCTAGTAGACCCTAGACCCCATCCCATGACTGACGCTGCCTTATTTCGGTTATTTTGTTGAACAGGCCGACAACCCGGATGAGGAATGCGTCTTCGAGGCCGACAAGGCCAAGATCCTCGAGTTCAAGAAGGACGAGAAGCGCTGGGCCGACAAGGGTACCCACCCACTCAAGGTGCTTATCAACAAGGAGACCAAGAACGCTCGGTACGTTGCTATCAACTGACTGGTCCAGCGTGTGGATCTCTTGGGCCATATATCTCACGTGGCATCTATGTTCTGTAGCATCCTGGTGCGAAACGAGATCGGCAAGATCGTGCTCAACTCGGCACTTTACAAGGGCCTCACGGTGAAGCCCCACGAGGCCAAGGGCAAGAAGACTGGCGCGCTGTTGTCGCTGCAAGTGGACGCGGCGCTCACGCAGTTCATCCTCAAGGTGAACGCAGAGAAGGTGGACGCTTTCATCGCAGCGATCGAAATTGCCACGCCGCAGTAACAACACAGAGTCCAGTACCCAAATGTACTGACCGCCTGGTCTACTAAACTAAGACAATAATAGGCCCAATTCACTGACACATGGTAGTAGCTCTTCATGACATTCGTACTTAGCGGAATGCCGGCGCTACTGCCAAGCCAATGGTTCCGTCCACCAGTCAAGATCACCCGGAAAAGCCAACGCGGCGAACACCGTTTCGGGCATCAATCGAGGCCAGTCCGCAGTCTTAGCACGAGGAAACGATGGCCAAGAAGCAGGAGCCCACGGCCGCCAACGGCCACGCCGATGCCGCAGATGCCGTAGACGCCACGCAGACGCAGACGCCGAGCGCGAGCAACAAGAGCGAGTTCCTCAAGCTCTTCTGGACGCTGGCCGAGAGCGACGTCGCCACGCGCACGCAGGCCGCCGCCGCGCTGCTGGCATACCTGCGCACCAGCGAGGACGACGTGCAGTACACGCTCAAGCGTCTCGTGCGCGGCCTGGCGTCGTCGCGCGATGCTGCGCGTCAGGGTTTCAGCGCTGCACTCGTTGCGCTGCTGGTCGAGTTCCCGACCGCGATCACACTGAGCGAGACGCTGACGCTGCTCAAGGAAGCCATGGAGCTGTCGGCGTCCATGAAGCCCATGGAGCAGCGCGAACACATGTTCGGTAAGCTCTTCGGTCTGCTGGCGCTGCAGCGCTCGGGGCGATTGGCCGGTGACGATGACGTCACGGTCGCCGTGCTCACCGAGCTGGTGGAGATGTCCAAGTGGAAGAAGTGGCTGCGCGAGGCCTGCGTGGAGGCCATTCTCACGGTGCTCAGCGACGTGTCCAAGAAGCTGTTCGTCGGCCGCGTGGCTGCGCTGCTCAGCACGCTGATCGAAGGCGAGGACGTCGCGACGTTCAACGCCGACCAGGTCGCGCTCGCTGTCGGCCTGCAGCACTACATCCAGACGCACAAGATCCAGGACAGCGAGCTGCCGACCGCCGCCAAGTACCCAGCGCTTCACTTCGTGCGCCGAAAGCACCTGCACGTGCTGGCCGAGCCGCTCAAGCACTCGACCGTGTGCTTCCCACGCGTGCACGGCGCGTGGTTCGGTCTCTTTGGCCACATCATGCACGCCGGCAGCGATGGCGCCAAGCTCGACAGCGAGCTGTTCCAGGAGGCGTGGACTGTGCTCGTGGAGAACCTGCTTCTCCACGGGCCGACGGCCACGCACGAGCGCAAGGGCCTCGCGCTCAAGCTCTTTGAGCTCGTGGTGCCGGCGCTGCCGAGCGCTGTGCTGCGTGCTATCCTCACGCCGAACCTAGTCAAGTGCCTGTTCAACAACACGCTCTCCAAGAAGACGTACCTGCACGACGCTGCGCGCCACACGCTCAAGGCGTTTGCTGCCCACGCGCCCGAAGAGTTCTTCCACTTTTTCCAGCGCGAGTTCGTCAAGCCGATGGCTGTGCTGGTTGAGAGCAACAACGCCGATGATGAAGGCGACGAGGAAGACTTGAAGGAGGCGGTCAAGAGCGGCGGCTTCGACGCGATCATCGCCATCGAGGAGGAGCGCGAGCGTCAGTTGGCGCGTCTGCGCAAGCACGCGACCGTGCGTCTGTGGGCGCTCGAACACATGGCTACGGAGCTCACCGACATGATCAACAGCGAGGACGAGAAGAAGAAGGAGCTGCGCGACCGCGTGCTGAGCTTCCTGACGTTCCACGCGTTCTTCGCACCGTCGGGCAAGAAGGCGACGCCGGTGAAGAAGAGTAAGAAGAGCAAGGACACCAAGGCTGCTGTTGCGGTGGAGTTCGAGGCGCCGGAGCCACTGCTGTCGTCGCAGGTGCGCGACGCCATTGTGAAGAAGATCTTCTCGCTGATCAGTGTCAAGCTCACGAGTGCGACGGACGCGACGCTCGCGACCGTGTTCACGCTGCTGCTGCAGTGGTTGGACAACGGCAGCCACGAGCTGCTCGTTGCACTGGACGACGAGCAGCGCAAGCTGTTGACATCTGTGCAGACCCACGTGGCGTCGCTGCGTGAGAAGAAGGACAAGGAGCCGACGGATGACGCGTTCCTGCTGCTGTTCATGAGCAGCGCGCTGCGTCTCGCCGATGCCTCGCAGCGTAGCGACGCCCAGGGCGTTGTGGCGGATTTGGAGCAGTGTTTCGTGGACATCCAGAAGCAGAAGGAGACCAAGCCGACGAAGAAGACTAAGAAGACGTCGAGCAAGAAGCTGAAGGAGGAGGAGTCTGTGGAGGAGTCCGAGGCGCCAGTGGACGCTGTGGTCGTGCTCACGGATCTGCTGCTGAGTCTGCTCTCGCAGGACTCGTCGGCCATGCGTGAGATCGTGACGCACGTCTTCCGGGACCTCGTGCCGCTCATGACCTCGGCCAGTCTGCAGACTCTCGTGGCGGCCATCGCGCCAGCGGCGCCAGGGGACGAGGAGGAGGACAACCAGCCAGAGGACGACGAAGAGGGCGACGAGGACATGGAGGGTGGTGACGAGGAAGAGGAGGAAGTGGTGCTGTCGTCGGCGGCGGATATCGCGGACGCGCTGCGCACGGACGCCAACCTGGCGGATCTCCACCGCGAAGACCAGACGCTGTCGGCGATCGTGGGCCAGGTCAAGACCAAGGCCAAGGCCAAGAAAGACGCCAAGAAGCACCGCCTCCACGTGCTCCACTTCAAGCTGCGTGTCGTGGATCTGCTGTCACTGTACGCGACTGCCGTGCACAAGACGGCGTCGACTGTGTCGTCGTCCAACGCCGTGCGTCTCGTGCTGCCGCTGTTCGAGAGCCTCGCGGCCATCGCGTCGTCGGACGTCGAGCAGCGCGTGCTGAAGGAGCGTCTCCAGGCCGTGCTGCTGCACAAGTTCGTGCAGACCAAGACCGAGAACGCGGTGGCGCTGAGTGCGGACGACCGCGAGCACGCGCTGACGTCACTGGAGCGCGTGTGTGAGCTGCTGAGCAAGAAGGCGCTCGACAAGGAGCTCGCCCACAAGGTCGGCACGGCTGTGGTGCTGCACCTGGTGCGCTCGCTGCTGACGCCCGAGATCCAGAAGGCCACGCTGGCCAAGGTGAACGCGGTCGTGCGTGCCATGGCGGTCGAGGTGTTTACCAAGAAGCACGCCAAGTTCCCGCGTGTAGTGTTTGAAGAGCTCGTGACCAAGAGCCCGAAGCTGGCGGTGCACGTGCTGCTGCCGTCGCTGACGGAGATCGCGTCGGCCACCGAAGGTGAGCTGGTGGCTCTGGACGACTTCTCCAAGGCCGAGGTCTTCCGTCTGCTTTCGCTGGTGCTCAAGGCCAAACACCTGAGCGAGACGAGCGAGCGCAAGGTGTTTGACGCCAGTCGCCAGCCGCTTCTGAGCGCGCTGGTCGCGTTACTGCAGCAGAAGAAGCAGGAGAGCGAGGAGTCCAAGGAGGCCAAGGAGACGGACGCCAAGAAGAACAGCGAGATGAAGGCCAAGCGCGTCAAGGTGTTTTTGAGCTTCGCGCTGCATCTCGTGCGTCTGTGGACGGGTGAGACCGCCGCGACCGCGCCAGTGAAGGAGCTGCAGACGCTCGTGAGCGTCGCGCAGTCGCTGGAGACGAGCTCGCCGGTGGTCAAGAGCATGGTCAAGCAGCTCACGCTGGCCGCCGGCTACCCAGTCGAGGCTGTGGAGGCGACCAAGGCGACGCCGGCCAAGAAGGAGGCGAAGAAGGAGGCCAAGGAGACGAAGAAGAGCCCCGCCAAGGCCAAGACGGCGGCCAAGAACGGCAAGAAGAGCCCAGCGGCCACGAAGCGGAAGCGTGCGGAGGATGCCGACGACGCATAGATCCTCCACGACTCCATCCCAACCTATCCATCCTAACTCTAATAGATCCTGTCCGTTTGTGCAAATACTCTGTCTCACTCCCCCATTCACTCACTTGGTGGCTTGTATTACTGATTGATGATTAACTTACGAGGACGACACGAGACTCAGTCCGTAGGCCGCGCCGTTGGAGCCCTCGATCAGCGAGCGCTGCAACTCGGTCCACTGCAGCAGCTTCTGGAGCTGCTCCATCGCACACACCTCGCGGAAATACCGCTCCAGCTCGGGCGCCAGCAGATTCAGTCGCAGTGCCTGGTCCCGCAGCGCGAAAAACACCTTGAACAGCTTGACCATCGCCAGCACCTCCTGCTGAAACACGCGACTGCTGTGGGCTTCAAGCTGCTGCTTCTGCTCCTCGCTCAGCTGCAGCACGGCAGCGAGCTCCTGGCCAGCAGCACTTGTGGGATTCGCCACGTTACGAAACACCTGCAGCTCCAGAAGCCGCGATCGCAACGACCCGAGCTGCTGGCCGACGCACACAAAGCACTTGAAGATCGCGCGCTCCTTCTCGGGCCGCGACAGCGACAGCGCGCGCCGCTGGCGGTTGATGCGCATGAGATTCTCAAAGTTCGCGGGGTTCTGCAGCGTCGAAAACGCCTCGGACGCACCGGTGACGACCTCGAGTCGATCCCGCCACTCGCTGCGGTTCGGCCCGGGCCCGCCCGTGACGCCCCAGCGGTACGTGACCACGAGATCGCGATTGATCTGCAGGCGTTTGATGCCGTTTTCCAGCGTCTCCACATACGTCTGCTGCTTCTTGCGGCTCTCGCGCGCCGAGTCGCGGTTACGCTCGAGCTTCTTCTCCTTTTTCTTGGCCTCTTCCTCCATGAGCGACTTGAGGATCGTGCTCACCTCGGGCTCCTCGGGCTTGCGCGCGATGCTCACGAAGCTCGCATTGTTCGGGTTGCTGCCGCTGGGCGCCAACGCGATCGCTGCATTCTTGGGCTGCAGCGTCTTGGGCGCCATCTTCACATCCCCACCGCCACTAGCAGCTCCGCCATGCGCATTCATCGCGTCCAGACCAGACGGCATCGCACCGCCCAAGGCGTTCACGGGCATGCCCATGGACGCCGCCATCTGCATCATGGGGTGCGGCATGCCCATCATCTGCCCCATGGCTCCCATTTGCATCGGATTCATCGGCATCTGCATACCCATGGACATGCCGCCCATGCCGCCCATACCGCCCATACCGCCCATCGCACCCATGGGCATCGCACCCATGGGCATCATACCCATAGCAGCGGCAGCAGCGGCGGCTGCCTGGTAGTTGCCCATCATCGGCATCGAGTACATCATGAAACCCGGCATCATCATGTTCGCGTTCGCAAACGGGTTCTGCGCCGCGTTGCCCGCACCGCCGTTTTCGCTCGTGCCTTCGCCTGACGCTGCGGCCTGGGCCATGAACGAGTACGCACTGAAGGGCGACGGCGTGACGACATTGGCGGGCGTCGAAGGCGCCCCGCTGTTCTCCTGAGGAACCGACTCCTTGCACGGGTTCGGGATCGCCACCATCGTGGAGGCGATGGCCGCAGACGCGCGCTGCATGGGCGTCGGCTCAGGCCGCTGATTGTGAGCCTCCTGGCGAGCGGCTGAGGCAGGAGACAGCGGACGTGGAGGCTGCTGCTGCTGAAGTTGTTGCTGCTGCTGCTGCTGTTGCTGAATCTGTTGCTGTGGATGTTGCTGATTGTGGGCTTGCTGCGGCGGCGTGTTCGCCGGGAAGCCCGTGAGCCAGTCCGTCGCGTGCTGCACTAGCTGGCTCTGCGACTGCGGTGTGGTGTTTCCCTGTTGCATGTGCTGCTGTTGTATGTGCTGCTGTTGCTGACGTTGTTGCTGAAGCTGTTGCTGCGGCTGCTGCTGATGTAATTGCTGGTGGTGCTGTGGGCTTTTGCGAGTCGGCACAGCGCCCATGGGACTCGCGTTCGCACTGTTGCTGTTCGCAAAATGGTGCTGCGGCTGGAAGCTGAAGCCCGGCGGCAGATGCTGCTTGTTGAGCTGGCCGTTGCTGTTCAAAAACGGATCGTGGGGCTCGTGCTCGTCCAGCATACTCACGAGGTCTTCGCTCAGCGACCGCTTGACACTCAGTCGCGGCTGCGACGGCATCCCATTCAGCGCGTTCTGGAAGCCGTTGTGGTCGTGGCGGTGGGCGTCCACGTCCATCGAATGCGCGTCTTCACTCATGAGCTGTTGCTGTTGTTGTTGTTGCTGCTGTTGTTGCTGTTGCTGTTGTTGCTGTGGTTGTTGCAGCGGTTGATGCGGCGCCATGATGCTCGCCATGAAGCCACCGCCTACGACGCTGCTGTTGCTGTTGGTGCTGCTGCTGCTGTTGCCAGTATGCGCCGGCGCCATGCCGTCGTCCGAGAACATGTCGAATTTGACCATGTTCGGGTCGCTGTCGTTCCAGTCGTCCCACATATTACGACTCAAACTCGACGAAAAGCCCCTACAACAAAATAACTCCATCAGTTAGCAACCCATATACTAACTAGTCGGATTACGCATCGACTTACGCCAGTACGGGGTCCATGTGCAGCGGCAGATCCGACAGCGCGTAGTCCATGGCGCTGCTGGTGGCGACGCCTGCGCTGCTGGTGTTCGACAGCGCCAGTCCGCTGCTGGACGCGCCACTGGCGTCGTTCGTGTTCTATCATACGCTCCACGTCAGTCACCAGCTCCATCCACGCGTCCACAGCCCACAAAAGTTCCTACATACACTGGCCACGCTGCCCGACTGCTGGTAGGGCTGGTAGTGCAGCTGCACCTTGCGCTGCTTGGGGGCCTTGGACATGACGGTCTCCGCTAGTGATCGTACTTGTAGCTGCTCCCTCGACGGCCACGGCGTCTGCGTTCGCCTTTCTTTCTAGCTGATGCGTGTGCTTGAACAGCCTCTAGTGCTGCGTCTATAGGATGCGTTGAGGGCGCAGGCCGTGCGTGGGCAGCGGCGGTGAGTGCGTCGAGAGCGGCAGTACTGGAGTTGGCGCGCGTTCAGTCTGTGCTTCCGTGTGCCAGGAGCTCCAAAAGTTTCTTCAGCAACCAGGTGACTCGGAGTATACATTTTATCATCCGGATAACGTATAGTATACGTACGGGGGACCCACCAGCAGCCAATGGGGCAGCTTCGCCTTTGAGTGATCACTGACAGCCGCGCATGCGACGGTGTGATTGGCTCGCGCATTGAAAGGTTACAGACGCGGATGAGTCCATGATGGCCGGACGCCAGCGTTCCCAACCACCAGCGCGAAGGGCCTCGCGAGGCGATGGCGCAAACGCGAATGCAAGCGGAGCGAATAGCAGCATGCATGTAACGATGGGACCCAGCGTGGTCTCCTGCGCACTATTACCTTCTGAGCTGGTGGCATTTACGCATTGCTTGCCTCTACGAGTAACCATATCGACGAGCTGTTCGTTGAATGGGTCTCGAGGCCGTTGATCTCCCATGGATACCACAGGCGATGGCACACGCGATGCAAACGAGCAGCGCGAGCGACATACACGCGAATGAGGCACTGCGTGGTGGGGTCTTACTGTACCTGAAGTACATGGTGGCTGTCTCTGTGGCTGAACTGACCCCCTGGCGACTCGCCAGTGGGGAGCTGAGTGGGAGCGCACACAGCATGAGACGTGGCAACGCACCGCTTCGATCCACCAATAAACTTCAGCAAACTGCAGAGCAGCGCAGCGTACACGAGCCACAAAAATGTACTGTAAGTGGGGCGAGTGAGCGAACGGAGCTGCTCGGCCGTCCGCTGAGTTGTGTACCCACTTCCTCATCCTATTGTATTCGACTGTCGAATCGACGGCGCCCTAACCCTTGTTGCTTACATTGCCGGTAACAAATCTCATTATGGTTTCCTCAAGTGTACCCATTCGAAGAGCTTACTTCTCCACGATGATCGCGAGCACGCTGAGCGCGAGCACGAGGAACAGGATGAGCAGGATCTTCATGAGGAACACGTGGCCCTGCAGCGGCTCAGCCTCGTCGTCCGAGCGGTCGTCGTCCTCGCCCACCCCGTGGTCGTAGTGTAGCGGGATGAAGTCGACGCGTCGGAAGCCCTGCGTGTTGCGCAGATGCTCGTTCTCCAAGCGGAAAAAGCCCCAAAACGTGCGACGAAAGAGCTCCAACACCATCGTGAAGGGCTGCAGATACAGCGGCAGCGACCGCGAGGACTGCGGCGGCACGAGCGTCAACATCCACGCGAAACGGAGCACCAGATCGGCCGCGATGGCAGCTACCGATCCACGAGAGAGAGAGAGAGAGAGCGTTAGTGCTTGGCGTTCAATCGAAGTACAAGGTATACAGGTTACTGCATGATTTGGGGACGTACCGTAATAGACCCACACGCGCGAGAACATTTGGCGATCCCCGAGAAACTTGTACTGCGGACGACCGAGCCCCCAGTCCATCCAGACGTCCCACACCCACGTGTACAGTGAACTGAGTGTGAACAGCACGACCCACACGATCTGAAACACGCGCACACCAGCGAAATCCGCCTCCTCGGCGTCATTATTGCTGCTGTAAAACGGATGGAAGAGCCCGAACAGCGCGACGACCTGTGCTAACGCGTACTTGAAGGCGTTCGGGAGATTGGGCCACCAGGCCTCCGAGTCGTAGATGCGTCGCAGGCTCTGGAGGAAACGGAACCACAGCGGCAGCGCACAGATCAGCGGCACGATGACCTTGACGTAGTACACGTTGTTCTGGCACGTGTGTTCCATAGTCTGCAGGTCCTCCATGGAGAAGAGCGCCGCCTGGGAGTGAGCCGCAATGCCTGGAGGCACTCGGTCTTTGAGGAAGAACTCACCCGAGGCAAAGAAGCACGTGGACCACGCGAGATCCTGCGTTACCTTGACTGTGCTGGTGAGGTAGTCGCCGACAAACACGTGGAAGAATGTGACGGGGAAGAACGGCGACCCCACAACTTCCAACACGGTCCGCAACAGGCCTCGCTGTCGCCGCCACGGACGCAGGAAGTAGTAGTAGATCGTGTACAGGAACAGCGCCAGTGGGTAGTACCCTCGGTGCAGGATCTGCTCGGGGAAGTAGCCGTTCACGACCTTGTAATAGAGCAGCACGTTGACCAGATACACGATGCTCATGTTGGTGGCGTCGCTGAAGATCTCCGTATAGTGCGGCGTCGTCTTCGGGTTGAGCTCGAAAATGTAGCGGTAGTTGATGCGCGCGCTACGCCAGACGTACATGGAGAGCCCCAGTAGCCAGTGGAGCAGCAGACAGCAGCCGATGCCTCGGTACAGTGGATAGGCTCGCGTGAGCGCGAGGTCGATGATGTGGCGTTCGCGCTCAGAGCGGAACGTGGGCACGATGAGCGAGTCCCATACGACCCACACTAGCAGGATGAGGCAGGATCCGATCTTGATGCCGATGTACACAGGCGCCCAGTTGATCGCGTCTTCCTTGCGCGTCATGAGCGACGCCACCGCCACGGAGCGGTTGCCTTCGCAGAACAAATCGGCAAACAAAAGCTCCACTTGGCTCAGCAGCGCACGGCCTTTGGCGGCGTCGGCGAATTCAAAGCTGTGGAGTTTGTTGCGGTGCTCGCGCGAAAGCTGCGGCTGCGTAGGGAACATCTTGTCGTGTTTCTTGAGGATCTTCACGAAGCCCGTGTAGTTGAGCACCGCGAAGTTCATAAGATGGTTGAGCAGGCGATGCAGCTCCATGAGCGTGTTGCGCACCGACTCCTGAGCGGCGTGGGAGGCGTGCGGACGGTACTGCTCTCGCAGTAGCGTGAACTGGTCAGTCAGATACGCCAGGTGCCGCAGGTACGCGCGGTCCACTTTGTCGTATTGCTGCTCCAGCAGCTCCTCAAAGCCCACGGGCGCCACGATCAGCGCCTGCATCTCCGCATTGCTGGCCTGGTAGGAGCGATAGTACGACGACCGCGCAGCAGTGGAGCGTCGCGCCGACGGGTCTTCTAGGTCGCTGGCTGTCGTGGCGCTGAGGTCGCTGCTTTCGTCGCCCAGAGACGCGGAGGCGGCGAGCGAGAGCTGCGCGTCCACGTCGCGCTGCTTCTTCAGCGCCTTCTTGAGCCGCTTGTAGTCCAGGTAGTCGCCGCGCCACTCCGCGTAGATGTTGTCGCGCAGTCGCACGTTGAAGTGCACCATCGCGACAGTAGCTGCTGGCGGGAATGCTCGGGTCTGCTGTGCAGCAACAGCAACACTTCAGATCCGCCTCGCCAACCTGGAGCTACGAACAGAATAGACCCCCCGGGGGTTCTATACATACCCACCATCACGCAACCCCACAGCTCGTGAGCTGCCGCGGCTTCACCGGTATGCATGCACTGAGTTTCATTGTTGTATCCATTCATCGATCCAAAGCAAGCACTGACTCGCACGCATTCGCATTCTCCTCTCTTTGTCTGTGTGTTGTTGGCTACTTTCGCAGCGCCGCCAGCCGCATGGACAGATCGTCCTGCGACTTCTTCTCGCGCGCCGCCTCCGACGTGGGCAGGTCCGTGCCCACGAGCCCCGCCGAGTCCAACTGGCCGGCGACCTTGAGCCCGTTTTCATCGGCCACCATTTGGATGAGGTCGTCCACTTGGTCCACGGGCGTCGTCATCGCCGTGCCGTTGTTCATCGCGCCCTCCATGTACGCAGCGCGCACATCCAGATCTTCAAAGTGCTTCTCGAACTGGTCCATGGTCTTGGAGATCTTCTCCACGTTCATGGACGCCATCACCGTGTCCATGCCCTTGACCACACCGCTCATGTTCTGTTTGAGCTGGCCCATGGCGATCGCAGTTTGCAGACGCGACGCCACGGCGTCTATTCTCGACGAGAGCTGCAGGTAGCTCAACGCCTGGTTCTTCTCGCGGATCACGTTGGTCGCGTAGATGCGCGCGCCCTCCATGTTGCCCTGCTCGATCGCCTTCTTCAGCTTGGTCTTCTGCGCCGCCTGGTTCTTCTCGCACTTCTTGGCGTTGCGGATCAGCGACTTGGCCGTGAACTTCATATTGAACAGCTCATCCTCCAGCTTGTTCTTGCGCGAGAAGATGTTCATGCTTGCTACTGTCGTCGGGCGTGCTTAGCGGGCGTGTGTCGTGTTGCGTGTATGCGCGCCGTGGAGCTAGTGTGCTGTGGAGCGTCGTGGGGCTTCTCGTGTTGATCCCGCGTCTTGGGTTCGGGTGGCCAATTTTTCTCCCGTGCGACTCTGCATTCGCGACATTGTCGACACATCATCACTCTGTTTTTGACAGTTTCGACCTTGAACAGCCTTCTATTCAGGATGACACAGTACTTTGCATCACTGTCCAGTCTGTGAATGGCTTGACTGAATGCGAATTTGCTGGAAGTTCTGAGGAGAGACAAGATGACGTCGGCTGCGTTGCTCTTCGCCAAGAGCTCCGCCCAAAATACTGAAAAACCTCACTGAAACCTCCTCTTCGCGCTATAAAACCTCGCATTCCGACCATTCAGCGCTGCTAAAGATGGGTTGAGTGAATGTCACTCCGCTCGTATGTCGCGGGGCATGCGCGCGCATTCAGCAGCACGGGTGTTGAAGAAGCCGCGGCCGTGAATGCGAACGCACTCGTTCGACATCTTGGCCACGCGACATCCGCCTCCGCAGCTTTAGTTTCCAAAGTCCTCCCTCCAAGAGCCACGTCTACGCCTCCTCCGCTACACTGTACTATGGCGCCGCCGTCTCCGTCCCCGCAACAGCCGACGTCACCGCTGCCGTCCGCACCAGTCGTCTCACTCGCGTCCGCTGCCGCGCCGCCTTCCTCACCGACGCGGCTCGCGCACAGCCACAGTCTGCACGTGACCAAATCCGAATCTGCCACCAACGGCCACCACGACACTAGCACTTCCTCCTCAGAGCCTCACCGCCGCGCCACCACTGGACAAATGTTCAACGAAGCCGCCCCCAAGGACCGCATCGACATCATCAGCGACTACCTCCACGAGGCCACGTCCATCCGCCCGCTCATCGGCATCGTTTGTGGATCGGGCCTCGGCTCGCTATCCAAGTGCCTGACCAACACGCAGACGGTCAAGTACGAAGACATCCCGCAGTTCCCGCAATCGACCGTGGAGGGCCATGCCGGTGAGCTGGTGTTCGGCTGGCTGGACAAGTACCCAGTCGTGTGCATGCGCGGCCGCTTCCACTCGTACGAAGGCTACGACGTGCGCGAGACGGCGCTGCCCATCCGCGTCATGTACCTGCTCGGCATCAAGTACCTCATCGTGACGAACGCCGCCGGCGGCCTCAACCCGGACTTCAACGTCGGCGACATCATGGTCATGAACGACCACCTGAACTTGCCTGGCCTCTCGGGCAAGCACCCACTCGTGGGTCCGAATGACACGCGCTTCGGCCAGCGCTTCACGCCGCTGTCCAACTGCTACGACAACAAGCTCCAGGCGCTGGCCTACGCAACGGCCGAGCGTCTCCAGCTCACGCACCGCGTGCGTCGCAAGGGCGTGTACTGCTTCGTGTCCGGACCAACTTACGAGACGCCGACCGAATGCAAGCTGCTGCGATTGGTCGGCGGTGACGCTGTGGGCATGAGCACCGTGCCAGAGGTGATTGTGGCTGCGCACTGCGGGCTTAAGGTGCTCGGTCTGTCGCTCATCACCAACAAGGTCATCTACCCAGGCGACGAGCATCTCCAGGCCGCGTCCCACGAAGAAGTGCTCGAGGCCACGCAGCTCGCGCAACGCGATATCGAGACGTACGTGCGTGAGATGATGCTGGAGATCGGCCAGTACCACGAGTCCCACTGAGTGCATCAGGGCCATCCGCTCGTGCTCTGCATCACCACCGACCATGAGCGGATCACCCAAAGCCTCACCTCACTCACACAAATAGTCACCTAGTCTACGCCATCTACCCATCCACCATCGCACATGACATGCGCATGGTCCATAATTAGAGATTTCATAACACAAATCCACCTTTTCAATCTTCAAACTTGGGTTGTATTTCCGCTGAACGGTGTTGGTGTTGTATTGGTAGTGGCTCCTACTACGTAGTACTATAGATACTGCATCGAGTGGAATTTCACGATGTCTTCGGCAGACGCTCAAAGAACTTGATGCAGCCGTCGTAGCTGGCGGACACGATGAGCCCTGTGCACGGATTCGTCTGGACGTCGTCCACGTCAGCTTCCAGCTTGGACTTGACCATGGCAAACGTGCTCGCTGGAGCGAATAGCGCGACGGTGACGATGCCGTTCGGTGGCTCAGCCGCTGCAGTGGTTGGTGGATGGATCAATTAGTCGATGGATACCACCAAGTTCACTCAATAATGCATGCGACATCTCACCACAGAAATGCTCGTACGACGCATTGCGGTCTTGCTTCATGCTCTTCATGAGGCTCATGGACGGAGGGTAGCTACGTCAAACGCACCCACCAATCCCATCAGTTCATGGTCATCCTTCTCCATGAGAGTGGGCACGCACGCACGCACGCACCTTGCTTTGTTCCAGATGTAGACCTGGCCATTCTCCGAGCCACAAATCACAAAATCGCCGTCTTGGCTGCGAATCCACATCACCCACAGTATCCAGATCAGTCTCGCTTCCTTCTTCCGCAGCATCGTCCCATCACCGCCGCCGTACTGTACCTGAATCGGCCTTTGATCTGCAAGTGGTCGTTCACCAGTCCTTTGTACTTGCATATCCGCGAGTAGTTGTCCACAGAGAAGAGCCGCATGCGCGAGTCGTTGGTGCTGACCATGAAGTACTTGCCCTCCGGATCGAACTCAATGCCCGTCACTTTGCGTCCCTTCTTCATTGGTCCTCGGCTGTTCCGACACTCGATCTGTGTGTAGTAGTTCATCTGCTGATGCGAGTTGACTTGGTAGAAGATGCACTGGCCATTGAGCAGCCCGACGATCGCCCGCGTGCCGCTTGGGTTGAAGCTGGCAGCCGTGATCATCGCCGGTGTCTGTACGTACGAGACGACGCATCCTTCTGGGATATCCCACACTCGCGCCTTGTTGTCGAAGCATCCGGACAGAAAGTAGCGGTCTTCCTGCGTTTGAAAAGAAGCCCAAAGATTAGTTGGCGAAGGTTGTGGAGGCTTCACTAGGGCAAAGCAACCACACCTTTGGGTGAAAATCTACTGCGGGGACGCTATCAGGGTGCTGGAAGACGTGCAAACAATCCCCTCGCGAAATGTGCCACAGCCGTACAGTCTGCAAAGTGGAAATAATCAGTGATTGCCGTTGCCATCCGCATCAGAAGCAGCTCTGCTTGTTTTGTCACCTTGTCCATTGATGCGGAGAGAATAAAGTTGCTACGACTCCAGGAGACATCGACGATCGGCATAGTGTGACCCTAAGGGGAAATAAAGCATCATTAGCCACGGTAAACGAGGAAATATGCACCTGGAAGTTGCATGTGCGTCTCCAAACCTGATAGGACTGTTCGGGTTCCGGCTCCAGGATCATCTTCTCGCCGTTTTCCATCCGCCCAGTGGATGGATCGTCGTCGTTGGAGCTGATCGCCACCTTCCAGACCCGAAGGATAGCGTCCTGTCCTCCGGAGGCGAGTCGTGCACCATCATGACTGAACTTCATACTCCAGATCGTGCCTGTGTGCTTCGTGATGGACTGCGCTAAGCTCAAGTCATCGAAGTCCCGTCGGTCTTTCTTGGAGGAAAACACGGGCACGTGATTCCGCTTAGTCGTCTCTTTCGGCTTGCTCTTCAGATGAAGCTTGATCTTGAGCTTTGTCAACGACGGCCGACGCGTCTTCGTGTGCTTGGTCTACATCAACAGTCTCAGCTTTAGTATGGGGGAGATCTGAGGACTGATTCCCGCGCTAACCAGGCAACGCACCTCTCCTTCTGGCGTCCCAGGCGTCGCTGGTGGCTGGAAATCATTGGGGAAGATCGTGTACGAGTCCACAGGCTCTTGCCCCAGCTTGCGGATGTCGTAGACCTCGCCCGTGTCCTTATTGCGCACGATATACTTCTCCTCGCTGGACGCCGTGCTGCCCTCCGACGCCTTCGACGACGCTCGACTCGAATGGTCGCTCGTACGACCTGCGCCCGCCACCGCTTTGTCTGCTTTGTCTGCTCGTACACCATGTTCAGCATGTTCATCTGGGGCTATAGCACACAGACAGACAGAGTCAGATCGTATCCTATTCTTCACGTTGGCTTGGGCTATGCTACCTCCGCTCGTGTGGCGCGAAGCCTCCGCCTCCAGATTCTCCTGCGCATCGAAGAACTACAATACACACATCCACATCCATCCATATAACACCATCAGCCACCGCCACCCCTCGCTATCTTGGTCCTTCCCTACTGTGCCGTACATCTTCGTCGGTTACGAGCGCGCTGTCCTCGTGCATGAGCGACGGCCGCCCGCCCACGCGCGTGGCGCTGTCACTGCGGCCTCCACCCACAGCCGTAACGCTTGAGCTCGTGGTCGCGTGGGGTCTTCCTGCATCTCTTGGTGTCGCCGTCATGTCCATTTTGGAAGAGCAACGCACGCGTCCAATGCGGCGGCCGTTAACTATGGCGAAGAAGCGGAGACCCGGCGCCAAAAACGGCATCAGAAAAAAAACTTCAACGCCCGAGACCATCACTCTCGGACACTTCCAAACGAGGGACTCGGGATACAGTGTCCCTCGTTTGACACACGGATCTTGAAGCGACGCGAGGGACAAATGCGTCGAAGCACTATGGGAGTCGCCACAACATTCCAGAAAAGACAGCGAGCAGGACTCACAACAGAGAAGGTCATGACGATCGGAGCGGTGTACGACGGCACGCCAGAGGTGGACTTCTTCTCGCTCCACAACCGCAAGAACAAACACGTCGATGTGGAGATGCTGGACTATGGGTACGTGGCCAAGAGCACGGATCTGGACGAGCTGAAAGGGATCTTGGCGCTGCTGCGGTCAGGCAAGGAAGGCCGCTACCCGCACTTGGAGAAAGCTACAGAGGACCGCATTCTGGAGGTGATGCCCACGAAAGAGCGAAACAAGATCCTGCGCATGCGCTCGGGGCCGTCCAATGGGGAGCTCCAGTCGGAGAAGGCGCAGCTTGCATCGTGGACGGAGCAAATCGACGAGATGCACAAGGCGTTGCAGGAACCATCAAGCACAAGACGTGGACTGCCGCCTGTGCGCGGTCAAAAGCAATCTCCAATGGACGATGCGAGTATCAAGAAGAAGTCGCCGCTCGTCACAGAGGTGACACCCGAGTCCAAGTCTGAGAAAAAGTCTATTCCCGCCTACGACTTCCGAGCGTGGGAGAAGTACGACGTGGACAAAGCGATCAATGAGATTGAAGAGCAGGAAAAGCAAACGCAGGAGCACGCTCGCGTGATGCGTGAACAGCGAGAGAAGCGAGAGCGCGACCGCAAGAAAGAGCTCGCGTCCCTTCCCGCTTACGTAGATGTAGACGACATGTCGGAAGCTGAGCGCAAGGTTCTTGCCCGTGTAGAGAAAGAGAAGGGAAATGACAGTTTCCGAGCCAACGAGAACGACGAGGCAGTGCTGTACTACACGCGCAGTATGGCATTTGACGACTCGGAGCCGGCGCTCTATTCGAACCGAGCGGCTGCGCATCTTCGCCTCAAAAACTTTGCTCAGGCGGAAGATGACTGCACGAGAGCGATCCAGCTGGACCCACTGTACACCAAGGCGTGGCGACGTCGCGGCATGACTCGCTTTCGACGCGGCAAGTACGCTGAGGCCATCCAGGATTTTGAGCATTCGCTGGAGCTGGAGCCTGGCAACGTCGAGGTGGAAAAGCTGCTGAAGAAGACGATCACCAAGTGGAAGGAGGTGGACGGCACGGTGCAGATTGGTAGCAATCAAGAAACCAACAACAGTCGTCCTTCCGGCCGGCAGCCAGTTCCAGCAGATACTGCTCGTGCTGATACGCAGCAGACGACCGCTAAGCCATTCACTCGCTTTCAAATCATCGAAGAGGACGACGAGGATGACGACGAGAACGCACCAACAGCCTCAGCCCAGTCACAGGCAGATCAGCGTGAAGAGAACGGAGACGAGGAGGAGGAAGAAGAAGAGGAGTCGAAGCCGTTCCAGCGATTCGAGATCATCGAAGAGTGAGGCGAGTTGTATACCTAGTGGTGATCGATAACAGGCAACACGCGTTCGTGGCTACTTTATTTTAGTGCATCTCTACGTCTTCGTCTCCTCCATTCTGCTGCTGCTGGACGGCGTGCACAACTCCCAGTCCTGCTCTTGCCGTGGACAGGAAGTACGAGCGCGTGTCACCGTAAGAGAGCACGGCGGCCTTGACCAGCATGCCGGGCGTGAACAGGTCCTCCACCACGAGCTTGTCGACGTCGTGATTCCGCACATCCTCAAGACGGATCGTGCCCGGGAACGACTCGTGCAGCACGGCGTCGCGCACGCACACGATGTCCACGAGCACTTGTCGCGACGTGACCTTGGTGACCTTGCAGAGCACAACGTCTCCGAGACGCAGCACCTGCGACGTGCCGATGAGTTTGTTGGCGCGCGCGACGCTCACTTCGTCGTTTCCGAGCTGACAGAGACCGGCGATCGACGCGAAGATGGCGCCGTCGCGGGCGTAAGTACCAGCGCCTGCACGCAGCGGGTTCAGCGTTGCCAGGCGCTGGCCAGGGATCGCGAAGTAGCCGCTCGTCGCAATCGCAGCCATTTTGCTCACGAGTGTCTTCGGGTGACTGCTGGTCTGGACGAATCGCGACCCAAACAGGCATGGGTGCTGTTCTTAACAGTTATGGGGTTAGTTACGTTTGCTGTGAACAGGTGCATCCATTCCATCCATCGCATTGATCATCACTACGAACACCAATGGTGCGGCTGAAGACGCGCTACTTGATCGCGGAGGTGAACGCGCCGCCACAGGCGCGTAAGCTCACGCTGCAGAAGGAGAACATTGCGGGCATCATCAAGGACTCGATCGCGCGCAGCTACGGCGACTATGGCGCCGGGATGCTGCAGTACGCGTTCCAAGGTGCGGGACGCGAACGATTCTTCATGGAGTGATTTGATGAATAACAGCGCGTTGCGTGAATACTCCACAGTGCTCTACTACAACCCGACAACACATCTGATAGTGATCCGCTGCGCGCGAGACCAAGCCAAGCTTGTGGAGACGTCGCTGGTGTTCGTGACGGAGTTCCAGTCCCAGGAGGTGCGCTTCCGCATTGTCCGAGTGTGTGGTGAGTTGTCAACCAAAGATGCGGGTTTGCAAACGTGGGTACTGGCGCTGACATTCTTACCTACTCAAGGTTGCAGTCGTACGTGCCGAGAGAACTTGCTCAAGCTGTCGGTTGAACGGGCGGAGAAGCTCAAGCTACTGGCAGCTGACCCGTCGTGGAAGGCGAGTATTGAAGCCGAGATCAGTCTCATCGATCCACAATAAGCCAGGCTACGAGGATGCTATGCAACTGCATCGTCTGTAACCTATCTCTACTGCGGTCCCGGAATACTGTACATCAGTATGGACTCGAGGAGCCACGCCGGTGCAATCCTGGCAGGACGCCCACTGCAGCGACCGCCTCGCGCGTCATGTACACTATTTAGAGCAGATCGAAGTCTTCCACGTAGAGCAAGACTGATAACCAATGGAAGCGCAATGGGAAACACGATTCAGGTTCTCTAGTCGATGCTCTTGCCCTGGGCCTCGTACTTGGACTCGATCTGGGAGCAGAACAGATCCAACTCGTCGAAGATGTCGCGCACGTTCTTGCCTGGCACCTCGAGCGTCTGCTTCGAGCCGTCAACTGCTCATACAAAGCCACATCAAATGCAACGCGTCAGTACTCGCTCAGTGTGGTTAAGAGAGAATCGATCGATCTGTTGCAAGCACGCACTGAATTCGAGCTTGATCAGAGGGTTCGTGCCGTTGAGCGTCGTGGTGAACGACACGTCCGACTTCGGGTTCGCCACCTTCGTCTACACAGTCCACAGCATGCGGAGTGAGCATCGAACGCAGCTAATAGGATGCATGCATAGAGGATCTACATACCTTCTCAGCGACCATCTGACGGTAGAACTCGCTGTCATGAACCATAACGGAACAGCGCGCCATATCCCAAGTCAGTCAGTGGCTCTCTACGACCCACCACACACACATGCGTGCTGAATTAGGAGCTGCACGTACCAGGCGCCCGTAGAGCGCTTGTCGAAGCTCGAGAACGAGATCTTGGCGGACTTGATGAAGCGGATGACGTTCTTGGCGGCCATGGTGCTGCGATGCTGAGACTGTGGTGTGTGTGGAACGCGATGGCCACGAAAAGCGGGCGATGCCAAGGGCAATCCTGTCTTACTGCATATGCAGTTGCAGAGGTAATTCTGTGTGAAGCCAAATTAGTATCAAATTACCAAATTACGGTATATTGTCAAATCCGTGTTTTCCTTCATTCACTTCGATATTCACCTTGTTTTGTGAATAGAGTATCCAGATCCAAAAGCGAGCACCCTGATGAGCTGCAGAACTCAACATGGGTGCGACCGCCGCGACCTCCGCGGCCGCCGCCGCGACGAAGGCGACGTCTATCAGCAACGACATTGACCGTGAGAAGCACTGTCCATTCCTAGTGCGAGTGTTCAGCAATGTCGGATCGCACAACAGGTTGGAATGCAGCATTGGTTGGGTAGAGTGGATCGTGGAGATCTCATTCACGTACATTGTACATTGGATTGGATTGGATGTGCTGCCGGCTGCAGACGCGAAGACTATGATCGCTTGGGTGAGAAGCCGACAATGAACGAACATCACATCTATGCATGGTGCGTGTCATTCGTCCCATTGGGCCTGCGGTGTTTCTTACTGAAGAACATGTGTTGCAGGCCTGACACCACGCTGCGCGAAATCACCGACCTCGTGCAGGATGCAAATGCCGATGCTCGCAAGTCCAGTGCACGCATGGGATTCACAGTCATCTCCCAGGAGACTAACGGCAGGTAAGAGGGCACGCGTGCTCCTATTGATCACTGTGTATTTTGGATCTCACGTGCTAATCAAAGAGACTTATACGTAGAGTCATGATGCGCAAGGCTGGTTGGGTGAATGCCAACCGCCGCAAGACGGCCGATGAAGAGAAGACGCTGCAGAGTCTTCGCTTTGAGCCCGGTGATTTCCTCGACGTCGCGATCCTCTCGTGAGCTTCAAGTCGCTGGTGTCGTGTCGATGGCCTTCACCTTCGATGCATGCTCATTCGTCTACATCTGTAAATATATATAACAGTACGTTTATATCTGGCGTAAAAACGCCCTTGTGTCTACATGACTAAATTCTGTATTGACCCCTGCTTGAAGTCAGTTCCATTCCCCCCAGCAGCCTCCCCACCACCATGCGCGTGACCGCCGAAGAGTTCTTGACGCGCGTGTCGGCGCTGTACGACGCGCCGCTGGCCGCCGGCCGCAAGGGCACCATCGCCATCTCCTGCAAGAGCGTGCCCACGGCGCGCGTGTTTCCCCAGGGAGCCGGCTCGTCCGTCCACGAGGCTAACGTGCTGCTCTTCCGCGCCGCCAAGTACGGCAACAACCACCACAAGACCAAGTACAGTGTCATGGTACGGCCGCTCCACTCACCTTGAATCTCTATCTATTTGCTCATTAGTGGGCTCATGCGTGGCTGTAGATCTCGGCCAGTGCGCAGGCCGCGTTCCACTCGCAGCTCGGCCACATCGTCAAGACCAAAGCCGAACGCAAGAGCCACGCAGCGCCGCTCACCGCCTCTGTGGCCAAGCGCAACGCCAAGAAGACCGCCGAGTAACCGCGTTTCCAGCGTAGAATACAAGAGCAACGCGTGGCATATTTTTATTCGGGTGCGTGTGCGTGTGCGTGTCTCTCTCTCTATCTCTCCATGCTAGGGTACTTCATACAGCGACAGACGTGTCAAGCGGCAGCTTTGTAGGCGATGGATCCGGTGACGCCAGCGGAGACGACGCCACGATCTCGTCGTCGTGTGTCGCGCCCATTAGGTACCGACTGTAGTCCTGGAACTCGCGGATGTCGTCGACCACCGCCATGTCCGTGAGGATCTCGCTGAGGTAGTGGTTGCGACGCGACGTGCGACGGCGGCCGCCGCGGCTTTCCTGCATGGGCTCGCTGCTCTCGAGCAGACGCGCGACCATGGGCATGTAGTCGCCGCTGAAGCGCCAGTCCACGCTGCCGCTGCCCTTGGCGACCAGCGGCAGCTCCAGCTTGGTCTTGAGCGTCGCCAGGCGCGTGGCTTTCTGTGTGCTGCAGTGAATATCGACGGAAAACCCGTCAGACAGATAGTGTACGAGGCAATGGCGACTGCACAAACGTACCGAGCGTCGTGTTCGCGAGCGGCTCGCAACGCCCGCTCCACACCGTCACCCAGTGGGCAAGTGTCAAGCATGAGAGGAGCAGCCATCGTCTCACTTCCATCGCTTGCGCGACGGTTGCGACGCATGAACGAAGAGAGACTGAGGCTGCGGACGTCTGCTGTGAGCTCCTCCAGAGCCTCTGCCTGGAAAAAGTAGTCGCTTGCGTCGTCCTGTGATCATGGAGAGCCTGTGAGAAGACTGATGTTGAGTCAAGACGCGGCCATACTCAAAACGTACCCTTCGGTGTGCGATCCTGAACGATGCCTCCCAGTCTTCGGTGAACGAGATGGCATCCTGCACACCCCACAGATCGTCGAGGGCCTGTACGTCGCGCTGCTTCTGCTCGTGAGGCCGTGTGTCGTTCTCTTTATTGCCGCTGGTTTGAGGCGCGGCATCGCAGAGAGTACCTTTCAGAAGTGGGAGAAAGTTGCTTGTGAGAAGGTCGAAGGATCGGAGTTTGTGACGCGACCACGCCGGCACAGGAACAGGTCGTCGACGCTCTCCAGCAGCTTCCTGGGAATCGACCACGATGGCGATCGCAGTATCACTGAGGGGTGTACTGGTTGACGAAGAAGTCCAAGCCAGTATGTCGTGGTAGTCGTGGAGGCGATACGTCACTTGGCGATCAATGTCCTCGCGATATGTCTGGAGGAAGTTGAGGGAGCGGCGAACGTCACAGTCAAACAGCTCCGACAGGCGAGACGCGAGCAAATGGGTGAGTGGAATCGCTTCCAGGTAGGCGACAAGCGAGAGCCAGGCCACGAATTCGCGCGTCGACGGCCGCCGGAGGCTCTCACTGATCGCTGGCGGCGCGGATGGGAAGCCACTAGGCAGAGTACGACAGGTCACCACAATGGGGCACTTGGAGTGCTTGGCGATGGAGCCAAGCGTCGAGAGGAATCCTTTGTCTTCATCAAACACAAGGTCGACATCCTCAAACAGCACCAGCGACAAGTGCGATGGCTTGGTCGGCTCGCCGTCTTTCCGCCGTTTCTTGGAGCTGCTACGTTTCATCTTGCTCTTGTTATCACTCACAACTGGACCACCGCCGTGCAGAACGCGCGTGGACTGGGTCGCTTCGCCAGCGATGTCTACGACGGCCTTGCCCGTGCGAAGCTGACCGGCGTTGATCTCGATGATCTCGTACCCAAACTCTTCCGCACACGCGTAAACTGCAGCGGACTTGCCGGAGCCAACGTCTCCCTTCAGCACAAACAAACGATACAACTGCGTGCCGTCGTCGTCGCTGTCGTCGCTGTCATCGCCTTCAAATGCAAACAGTGCGTCATCGAAATTACGATCTCGGTCGCCCCCTCTACCGCTCTTCCACGCACTCAGCCACGCCGACAGTTTCTTCAGAGTGTCTGTGTTGCCGATCATACCGTGACTTTGCACTGGTAGGTAGCGGTCCACGAGGCTCAGGTTCAGCGCTTTGTCCTGGCGTTTTTCGCGAGCGAGTTCCAGGGCTCTCAGTGTCTTGCGTACGCGCTTCTCCTTGATACCGTAGACCTCACTGATCTTGTCGATCATCACGTCGACGGAGAGATCGCCCGAGAGAGACATCAGCACGATCTCCTCGTCAATTGAACTGGTTGTTTGCATCGATGAAGAGAGCAGCCAGAACAAATCGTCCCGCGGCACCTGTGCGTCGGCTGCATCGGGTGACGAAGACGACGCGGTGTACGGTCGTCCCTCATCCATGCATTCGTCGTCATCGTCATCCAACACGACGACATCAGCTTCAGCGCTCTTTCTGGTGGGAAGTTTGAGAAGCACTGCGTCAGCCTCTTTTCTTTGCGTGGGAGTCTGGAGCACGTGCTGCAGCTTCGGAAACTCCTCCGGCTCCTTCGACCAACGCGATTTGGATTTGCGGGGCGTGGGTGAAGACTCGGGCGTGTCCACCAACTCAATCACTTCAGGAGCGTCGACATCGATCACCTTCTGAGATCGCGATTGGAAAAACGGATTCTGGACTTCACGGCCACCAAAGAACGCGAGGTCTCGCTCACGCTGCTGGCGTAGCTGCTCCTTCAGAAGCGTGACCGCTTCGATCTCAATCACCTGCTTCTTCTGCTCTTCGGTGAGGAAGAACACTTTGGCTGCTGATTTGGCAGGCTTTACTTCGGCGGTTTTCGAAGCAGCTACTAGAGGCACGGGCGACGCCGTCTTTGGGGTGAGCGTGGTCTGCTGCGCAGGCTTCTTCTTGTCTGCCGCCATTTCGAGCTTGCGCTTCCTCGACGACAACGAGCCGCTGCTCGCCGTCGCCTTCTTCTCTGTCTCTTCACCGTCGAGCGTCGCAGTGTTGACTGCGGATTTCTTCGTCGGTGGGTGCGTCGGTGGGGTCATGAACAGCGATTCTTGGCTGGATTGGAGCTGCGCCTGCTCTGCGCGGAGCACCGACTGGCGCTTGGGACGACCGGATTGCATTGTCGTCGCTGGGGACATGAGAGCAGCGTCAGGAGTTGCAGCTGCGGGAGCAGTGGCGCTTGCAGGTTCAGCGGAGACGGTGCTGATCAACGGACTGCTTGGGCCAGGGGGTCCATCTCCAATCGCGGCCTTCACGAGCACTTCCACCGAGCTTCCGCCATTGCCATCGTCGTCTTCCTCCACGACTGTGACTGCATCCTCCGTTTCCTTAGCGGCATTGTCGGTGCTTTCGTCTTGAGCTGCAGCGCACTCCTCTTCCGCACGCTTTGTCTCCTCACGCGGCGGCTTCTGCACGCAGAACAGATTGATCTTTGGCTGTAACTTGTCCTCCACTGGCGCCTTTTTCTTCTTCGCTCCGTCGCCACTTGCCTTGCTCTTCACGCGGCGCCGCCCCCAGTGCGCGCGCTCGTCGAACTCGCTGTCGTCCTCTTCCGTGTCAATCTCCTCCAGCGGCTCCTCCTGCGCAATCGCGGCGTGCGCATCGCCTCCCACTAGTGTCAGTGCTGTGGCGTCGCAGCCGTGCAGCTCCGCACTCACAGGCGGTTGCGCAGTCGCCGCAATCGCCGCCGCCGTCCGCTTGGTGCTGCGCCGCATTCGAGTTCCCGCCATTTTGGGATTGAGTTTCGCGTGGGTGACAAAATGGCCGTTTCGACACGGCCATTATGCCCCCACAAGTGTAACCGTCGAAACGTAACCTCACATAAAATTCGAACTGGACAGTGAAATTGGGCACATGGGGGTTACGTTAGGTTACGACGTTAATTGCTGCTCCGTCCGACGTCGGGGCCGGCGGACGCTCCCGCGGCGCCTACATCCGATGGCGCGGGCATTCGCTGCATGGGTTGCTGCGGTGCACCCATCATGTTGTATCCGTGCTGAGGCGCCATGGCGTACCCCATCGGAGGTCCGCTGGCGTAGCCCTGCGGAGCCACGTTCATGTTCATGTTCATGGGGCGTGCCATCGGCTGGCCCATGCCGGCGTAACCCATCGATGGGTCGTGGTAGCGTTGAGGCGCTGCCTGCATGCCACCGTACGCTGCGTGAGCCCCCATCGACGACATGCGTGCTTGGTACTGGGCTTGAGCCATCGCCTGCATCTGCGCTTGAGCTTGCGGGTTGAATCGCGACATCTGCATCTGAGGATGGCCCATTGCCATTTGGGGATTCATGCCCACAGGGTTCATCGCCATTCCACGGGCCGCGTACTGGGCCTGTGGTGGCATGTACGCGTTCGGTGGAGGGCGCGGCGGCTGGTCGCTGGATTCGTCCGCCCACTTGGCGAGCGTCATGAGGTTCTTGTTGAGCTTTTTCCGCTTCTTGTCCAGCTTGTCTGTGAACTCGCTCTGCTGCCCGGTGCCCTTCGCCTGCTTAATGTGGTTGTTCAGCGTGATAATCTCCACAATCAGGTTCGAGTTCTCGTCCAGCATGGCCTAATGCAGTCAACACACACATCCACGCATTGTCAATGAATGACCTGGACTCCCATCCGAACCTGTCACAATTCTCCTCCGTACCTGGATCTGCTCCGTCGTGATCTCCTTCGGCTCCACGTCTTCCTGGCCTGCTGGCTTCACTGTGTACGCTCTGTTCATTTGCATGGGTGGCGCTATTGCGGTGGGCGCGCTGACGAGCGGGACGTTCATCGCGGCTTCTCTCGGACCGCCGTGGGGCTCGTTGGTGTCGGACTTCTTCGCTCAAAAAGCGCGAAATGGTTGAGGTACTGTGTATATCCTTCTAAATACGATTATGATTGAATGCATCTGACTGGCCAAAATCCATCAAAATTGATGGTAAGATTGGCTGTAATGTGACTGGCACCTTCCCAGTGTGGAACTGTGGTTGGCAGCGCACCGCACGACAGGCGTCGATACCGAAAAAGCAGCAGCAGCAACATAATGGCGACCGTGACGCGATTCCTGCGCATGTCGGCGCTCGAGGCCGAGGCGGCCATGAAGCCGCAGCTCGTGGACGGCAAGTGGAAGCAGCCGCTGCTGTCGCGCCGCAAGATCGCGCTCGTGAAGAAGCACGCATCGCAGAACAACCTCGTGGGCCAGTGGGTCGAAGGCCAGGGCGGCTGGCTGGAGACGTGGGACGCGCCACAGAAGCACAACGTCATGCGCACGCCCAAGGGCCACCTCAACCAGCGCAACGAGTTTGACCGCGTCAAGAAGGTCCAGGCGGCGCTCGCCAACATGCCGAACAAGATCGCGGACCACAAGAAGGCCGTGAAGCAGGCCAAGCCGCTGCGAGGCCTGGACAAGTGGCTCAATGAGAGCGACCCGTACTAAGCAACGCACAAGCGAGCAGTCGTAGCAGTAGAAACAACAATATGCGGCGGCGCGCGGCTCGACGGGACCAAGTCTGTAGATGGAGAACAGGAAAGATGGAAAATCGAGTCGTTGGCCGTTGATGTGTGTGTGTGTGTGCCTCTCTGATGGTTGTCGTTATGGAACCAGACAGAGCAAGAGCGAAGAAGCTGAAGCTGGTTGTCACGCACGCGGAGCCTCGTATCTTCCTGTGGTCTAGAACCAGTTAGGCGCTGTGGAGGTTTGCTAGCAGTGAACGGGATCCCATTACGGTAAGTGCATGGATGCGGCGTAAAAATAGCAGGCACTTCAACGACAACTCCGCCGAAACCGATACAATCAATGGCAATTGATAGTGCAGCGACCGCCGTGCAGTGAGGTAAGACCAAGCGCGCGTGCAGGCGATCACTTCGAGCAACATGGGCGGCAGCAAGACCGGTAGGAGCTCCAGCGGAGTAGCTCCGATGGTGGGAAATGGAGGCGAGCACGCGCGACTGGGTAAGCATGAGCAGAGCCGCACTGCGCCAGCACCACTGCAAGCTTCGACTTCAGGTCGGCGGTTCGCCCCTACGCGAGGATGGCTCATGTACGTTCTATAGCAAACGCTGCAGTCGACACGTCTGAGGTCGCTTAACAGTGGGGTTGGTGTCGCCATCTAGGTTGTTCCTGCTGGTGAATCTCTTTGCCATTGCTACCTTCACCTTCTTCAGTGCGGTGTATTTTCCGTCGGCGTCGACAAGTGGAATCATGAAGCACATCAACAACCAAGGCGATGTGTCACTGCTGGAGCTGCCGAAACGCACGGAGGGTACTCGGGGCGAGGAGGAAACCCCCGCTCCCGTGAACGACGACAAGCTGAAGACCACAGACGATGGCAACAACGTCCAAACCTCACTCGTCGAGAAAAAGCCACGTCTTCGTAGTGAGAACGACCCGACCTTGGAGGAGGAAGACGGTATCACAGCAGCGGTGGGGGACCTAGACACCCATGATCCACCGGAGGCCGTCGTGAGGACGTCGAAGATCCACCCAGTCTCATTTCCTGTGGGAACTACTCCAACGGCACCAGCTACTACTCCCGAGCCCGCGACGTCGGCAGCGCCTACGGTTCCTGCTGAAGGTATCAGCCAATTGCTGAAAGAAATGAAGGGTACTCGACAGCCGACCACAGAATCGCCACTCGTGACAACGACGGCAGCCGTGGAGTTAGAGCAACCTCATGATGGTCTCGAAATTCCGTCAGAGGATGAAGGTAGAGCGGGGTGTTCGATATTGGAAGTGGTTCACTGCGAATGCTGACTTGTTTATTCGGCATTTCAAAGGATTTGAAAAGTACTTGGCGCTTTGGCTCAAGGCCGACGAAGGCGTCGAAGTGGAGAGTCCATCCGAGTGCGAGGCTCTAGGCTCGGCATGCGATGTGAAAGTGTACGTGTTCCTACTCTCTCGCTATGACCCGACAACCAGTCAAAACTCACTCGACTCTCGTGACTGATGCGTAGATGGAAGAGTGCAGTGACCGATCAGAGTCAGCACCCAATTCTGTTTGAGCCCGTGAGCACTGCAATGCGACCAGTGCTGCAACCAATGGCTCAGAACAACCTCCCTCTCGTGTCGTTTTCGTGTGGATTGGCGCATTCAAGCGGCCTCGTTGTCCACGATATGATGACGCTATTCTTCGTGCTGTCGCCGTCGCGAATTGAGGTACGCACTCGTTCCTGGAGACCTCGCGCGTATTGAATACTGAAAATACCTGTTTTGGGGTGGATGCACAGCCTGGAGACACTTACAGAGCACAGAAGTTCTTCGGCAACTCGCCGTACGGGCAGTTCCTCTTTCATGGAGGCAAGCCAGCATTCTTCACGACAGGCGGTCTTCGCGAGAGTGACTTTGTCGCGTCAAACCATGAGCTGGTGCTTGTCACGTACCGCTTGCATCGCCACGCTGTTGAAATCAAGATCAACGGCCACCAGTGGAGCCCACAGGGTGATGAGGACGAAGCCTTTCTCGTTCGCATGTCCGGCAATGCTGCTCTCAGTCTGGGCAACGTCAAGAGCGCGTGCGACACAAACGCATTCCAAGGCCTCATTGCTGAGGTGATGATCTACGATGCGGTTCTATCCAACAGGCGAGTGAGCGAGGTCGAGAAGTATCTGCTCAACAAATGGTGGGGCGACGATGCACCCACAGCTCCGTCGATTGAGCTGACGGCAGTCACTGCAACACAACCGGTTGAGAAGAAAAATGAAGCGATTCCAGAGCCAACCACGCAGCCTCTGGTGGAGGATCCAGTCACGAGCACGGTTGTGCTGAATCCAAATGGAGACGAGATGATCCGTGAAGATGTCCAACCGACATCTCCGGCTACGGAGCCACCGACTGATAAGGACGATGAGCCTACCGCAGAAAAGGTGGAAGAACCTCTCGTTCAAACCGAAGCGGACAAGGGCGGTGGCGAAGAAGACGTGCCTGGTCAGGGCAAGGTCGATGACGAAGCAAACAAGCCTGAGGCAGAGGCTGATGCCGAGTCGTATCCACGCACGTTCGATCCTGAGGGCGTCTTCGAATGGCTCCCACCGGCAGATCTGCTTAGTGCCATGACGAAACACAAAGGCATCGACACAACCTCACGCGTGGACCAGTGGAAGAAAACTGTGCGCGAGAAAGTGGACACGGTGCGCAACTTCCAGCTGGGTGGTGAGGTGCTGCGCAGCTTCATCCGCGAGCGCCGTGACGAGCTTCTGATGGTGCGCGCGGAGCTGTTCGGGATACCCTTGAGTTAGGCTAGCCTAGTTCTATCTTTAGCCTAATCTAGCTCTGCTTCTCGTTTCTCAACCTAGAGTGTTCTTAACATACGTTCTTATCTGCCAACGTCACCACCGACTTTGGAGTTCTGGTCGAATTCGAGACTGGTGTTCCCCGTCGACACACGGACGTCAGAGACAACAAACCGAGAGGGCCAGCGAGAAAGAGCAGTCAAAAGAGATGGTGTCGCTACTACGTGTCGTTGGCGTTGTGCGCCGCCAGACACAGCGCCGATGCCTGTCTGTTGCAGCCGTGAAGGACCAGCCGCCGACGCGCCGTCGCCGTGAGCTTCCACCGCCGCTGAAGCTGGTACGCGCGAGCCATCTTCCACCAGATCGATCCTGACGTCCCAATGGTGACTGATGAGTGTCCGTGTTTCTTCAATAGACTGAGGCCGCTGCCGACCGCATCCGTGAGCTGCTGGAAGGCAAGCCAGACGCCGTCGCCATCCGCCTGGGTGTGCGAACACGCGGATGCAATGGCCTGTCGTACACGATGAACTACGCGGAGAAGAAGGAGAAGCTGGAGGAGGAAGTGAGCGAGAAGGGTGCGTACGCTGCCGACAATATGAGTGAGAGAGAGAGAGAGAGTTCCAGTGGTATTGACGTGAGATGATGTAGGTGTGCGGGTCTTCATTGAGCCCAAGGCACTATTCCACGTGGTGGGCACGACCATGGACTTCCAGGTGAGTAGCAGGTCTCGATTCCATCACGCTATTGTTGGTTGTTGGATCGCATTGACTCATCGATTGTGATCTATAGACGACGCCTATTTCATCCGAGTTTGTGTTCGAGAACCCGAACGCGAAGGGCAGCTGCGGCTGCGGCGAGAGCTTTAACGTCTAGAAGGAAAGGAAGCAAGAAACACACACACAAACACAATGACCATATTCAATTTAGAAACCCCATGCGCTATAAAATGGCTTCGCGTTTGGTATTAGATAGGATGTAGTGAAGCAAAACGTAGGAAAGCATAGCTAGACTAGGAGATCTCCACAGTCGACTTGCGGAGATCGTGCGGTGGGATCTGTGGCGTCGCGTACTTGATGAAGTCCTCAGAAGACAGTCGCTCGATGTGGCTCGACGTAGTGTACTGCAGCTTCTCGTCGCCCAGCGTGTAGTGCGTCGCACGTAGATCTAAACAAACAGCGCCACCCAGCTTAGTGTTTCGTCCCTCACAAATGAAACAGGACGGCACTCACCTTTCTTCACGGCGTCGGCCATGACCGACGGCTTGAACTCCTTGGTCTTGTTCAGGAATTGGCTCTTGCACTCGGACACGTACTCCACTTCGTCGTCGTACGAGATACCGCGTGTGGGTCGTGGGCCTGTGCGCGCGCGGATCTCATTCCGCAGTGCCACCGTCTCTTGGACTGCCGCTTTGTCCCATCGAGTCGCCATCTGAGTCGACGTCACGTAGCTGGGGGTGTCGTTGCCGAAATTGCACGACGTCTTGAGCAGCATCTTCCTGGAATCACCGTTGAGCTTGCCCACGTACTTGTGCATGTCACCCGTGGTGTCCGTCTGCGTGCTGGAGATCAGAAAGTCCCGCTTCTTCCCTGGCTCCCCAAACACAACGTGGCACTCTTTGTTGAGGTTGGGCTCTTGCTTTGGTCTGGGTAAGCCGAGACGAGCTTGGGCGGCCACTGCCTCATTCATGGACGCTGCTGAGCTCTTGTACTCGGTGGCGTCATAGCCCCACACGACCGACGCGGGCTCGTGACGTGACGGAGGTGCCATGGATGCTGCTCGATTGCTTTGTGTAGCCTCATGGGTCTGAGTGCCGCGAGATACGCTGCCATGGTCAACTTTATTTTCAGCTCCAAGCCTCGGGGTCTGAGCCATCGTCAAAATGTATTGAGGATCAGTTAATTTTGGCCTTGCTAAAGTCCATCTCGGGATGCTGGGCCATGAACTTCTGGAGCACGTCCTGCTTCTGCATGTCGTCGCTCGTAGGCAGACCCAGCGCTTTCTGCCGCTGGTCGAACATCATCTTCTCCACGGTCTGGCGCGTGTCCGAATCCAAGTCGCCCAGCTTCGAGTTCTCTGGCTGGACCTTCTTCGTGTCGATCTCGGCATCGCCCTGGATGACCGTCTTCCACCACTCCATTTGGTTCTCCTTCTGCAGGTAGATACAGATGCGGTTGTTGTCCTCCAGCGTCCAGAAGCTGTCATCCACCTTCACGCGGTTGAAGAGCGCACCGTCCACAAACGTCTCACCACCCTTGAGTCCGACCTTGAGACGAGTGCCCGTGATGGTCACGTTCACCTCGCGAGACTTGGTGCCGTTGGGCACCGCAAAGTTGACCTGCGCCTCCTGCAGCGTCTGCGTCCACACATACGTATCGGTCTGCCCGCCATTGCCCACGAGCGCTGTTTGTCACCGAACAAAACAAAACATCGTTAGAGGAACCTCCTTAGCACAGCACCATCATCTGAAGTCTGCAACGCACGTGGTCCGCTGTCCTCCTCCTCGTCCTTCTCTTCATCTCCCTCTGCTTTCGCTCGTGGCGTGGTCTTCTGAATCACCTCGGCTTGTTTGTCCGAGATCTCTTCGAAGCGCGGCGTTGGCTCTGGCTCCGCGGCCTTGGGCTTGGCAGCGGCCGCCGCCGTCTTCTGCTTCTTCAGCTTGGACTCTTCTTCCGCTCGCTTCTTTTGCTCACGCACTTTGCGCTTCTCTTCCTCTTCATGCTTCTTCGCGTACTGGTCCTTCTCCGCCAGCGCCGCCTGCTTGCGGACTGCGTCCAGCACCGTTTCTTCCACCACCTTGGGCGACGCGCCGGAGAAGAAGTCGGTCTTGCGACGCAGGAACGAGAAGACGGTCTCCAGCAGCGGCTCAATGCCACGCTGTGTCTGCGCCATGTTCATCAGCAGCGCGTCGAAGCGGTCGGTCTCGCTCATCGCTGCTCTCGTGGGGTCGAATGTTCGCGGCTTTCGGTGCTTTTTGGGATGATCTCTTCGAGCTGCGGATACACTCGCGTCCGCTGAGGGTTTCCAGCATTTCATGGGTCGGGTCAGGTCAACCCACAAACCCATTTCGACGGCTAAACCCACGGGCCAAACTTCTGCTTGGTTTGACTGTGTGGTGCAACCCGAACCCATTTACGATCAGCTCAACAGTCTTTCCGCTGCAAGTTCAAGTGACGGAAAGTAGGTGAAATGGAGCACATGAACATGTTACACTTTGTGGGCTGCATGACTCTACGTGGATGGGACGCGAGCGATGGCAGCCCGCATACACGACGACATGTAGCATGCTCATCTCTACTATTGCAGATGGATTGAACGTTTAGCCGAGGGTGAGACCGATGCCGAACTTGTGGGCGTCACCGTCGAAGTTCTTGGCGTCGATGTGGGCGCTCGTGGTCAGGTGCAGGAACGGGCGAATCTTCTGCAGCAGCACGAGCGAGACGTGGCCGTCCGACTCGACCTTACCCGCGTAAGTGGTGAGGTGGTCGGCGTTGTAGCGGCCGCCTACGGTCAAGTGGTTCGAGCCCGACTTGAGGTCGTAGTCAAACACGGCCGAGTAGATCGTGTCGTTGGAGAGACGGTGGAAGAACGAGCCCGAGAGCGCGTTGAACTTCTTCTTGGTCTGGAGCGTGGCCGCGAAGTCACCGCCCGTGTAGCTCAGCGCCACGTTGTGGTCCGAGAGCGACGACTTGTCCAGGTTGAACGCAGCCTGCGCACCGATGAGCACGTTGTCAACGCCGTACACGACCGACTTGCGGAGCGTGTTCGAGCCGAGGTCAGCCTGGCCGTCAACGGCAACGTTGTCCTTGGAGTATTCGTAGCCGAACACACCGACACGCTTGGCGCTGGCATTCTTGGCGACCGAGCCGTCCTCGATCTTGGCGGTGAGCTTGAGGCCGTGGGTGAACACGTTTGGGATCTCCGCCTCCGTGATCAGGCGGCCGTGCGTGGTCACCTGGAGCTTCTTGAAGACGAGGCCGCTCTGGCCGTGCGTGAACGCACCCGAGAGCTTGGCGACAATCGACTTGTTGCTGCCCATCTCGCCCTCGGTCGTGAAGGCCACGCCGTTGGATGCCTTGCTCTTGACCTTGAGCTTGCGCGAGTAGTCGTAGTCGTCCTTGAGGACGTTCTCCGCCGTCTTGGCGATATCCTTGTAGAGCACAACCATGGTTCCTGTCGCTGCGGTGTCTTCCGAGTCGCGAGTTCACGAATGAGCTTCGGCGGCTCGGTCTGTTCGGGTGCCGAGTCCGAAGAGGGAGCTGGCGGGGGGGGGGAAGGCACAAAGAGCTGGAGCTTGGATACGGTACAGCAGACGCACGGAAGCTCGT
>JAADXI010000019.1:0-66238 GCA_023337615.1 Pythium brachiatum | reverse complement strand
TACACGGTACGTGTCCTGCACCCTCAGACTGCGAATAGACGCGAGTTGAGCTTCCGAGCAGACGTGATGGACGTTGCCGTGCTTGAAGGTCAAAAGGAGATCATCCAGTGGCTCCACGCACGATCGCAGCAGCAGCACCGGGTCCAAATCCAGTCGGCTCCAGGCGCGTTCACGCTTTCACAGATCCTGCAATGCAGTCGAATGGACATTGTGCGCTGGCTATTTGACCTCCACGACGATCGCATCGACCTGCGCTTCCTGAACGCGCTGCAGCGTGAATTCCGTCGGTCTCCTTCATACAGCGCATGGAATGCTCGTGACTGGGGGCTGCCACTGCTCCAGCTATTCGTCCAGCAGCGGCCAGCATTCCATGACACGCTGCTCACATTCGCAGCCGAGGCAGGCGATGTGTCGGTTGTAAGCTACATGCTCAATCCCCGCACGGGTATGGACACAGTGACGATGGACATGCTTCCGCTGCTGCTTACGGCGGCTCATCGTGGGTACCGAGATGTCGTTGAGCTGCTGCTCGCAGCTAAGCGTCCGGACGAAGTGATTGACGTCGCTGTCCTACGGGAGCAGCTTACTACGTAGTAGTCTGGGCGACATTGATGCACTGCAGTTGCTGTTGAATATGGTAGCTCAGCGAGATCCAGCGGTTCACAAGCAGCTTAAGGCGCGCCACGACGGTGGCAAGCGCTATTCATTCGATATTGCTTTTATGGAGGTCAAACTAAATGGAATTGAATGGGACATCAGCTTGTTGACCAATTCAAAATCGATTATAAGAGGTAACACCATATTTACCTGCCATATTTTACTGTCGGACTTAGTTCGGATGGTGCAGTAAAGTTGAACCAGCCCAACCTTCGAGAAATCCATCGCCAGCCCTGGACAGTTGCCATCAATCACGCGCCGGAGAAAGGAAGGAAGAAGCTTCTCGCGGTGAACAGCTCCAGCCATTTTAGCACCACCAGCAAGCAGCAGAGATCACCACCATGGAGTTCAAGCACCAGGCGAACGCGCTGTTCGTGGACGAGGCCTACAGTGAGGCCGTGACGGCGTACACGCGCGCCGCCGAGCAGCTGCCGCGCGACGCCGACTTGTTCGCCAAGCGCGCAGCGGCGTTTCTCAAGCTCAACAAGCTGCGCGAGGCGGTTGCTGATGCGGATAAGGCGCTGGAGATTGATATCAAGCACGAGCACGCATATTTGCGCAAAGGGTACGTTGAAAAAGCGCTCATATTGATGAAGAAACAGTTTGCGAGAAAGGACAGCGGGGACTCATGGATTGGTGATGTGGATGGATTTTTGGTCACCAGCATTGCGCATTTCGAATTGGAAGAGTACGCGGCAGCGAAGAAGGCGTTTGTTGCGGGCAAAGCGGTCGTGGCGCCCGCCAACGAGGCGCTGGTAAAGCGGTTCCAGACTTGGATCCGCAAATGCGACGCGGAGCTGGACAGTACGTGTGGCTCAGCTTTCACGCTTCGCAAGTGGAGATGTTGATACAAGCTGTGTTGCTCTGTATTGCAGGTGATGATGAAGATGTTGTGCTGGAGTCTGCTGCTTCCGTCCCAGCGACTGCGCCTGCGCCGGTCGCTCCAGCACCTAAGCCGAGTGTGCGGTGAGTGGAACTGACCTCGGTGCTGCAACTCAACTGCGTTTGCAATGGACTGATGGACTGGATGCTTGCTGTGGTTTCTCAGCCACGAGTGGTACCAGTCAGCGACGCACGTGACGATCTCTGTCTTTCAGAAGAACTTGGCCAAGGAAGATGTCGAGGTTGATTTCGAGGCCAAGAAAGTACGTTACCATTATTGCGACTCAGTTGCGAACATACATCTCACATATGCTGTGTCCTCAGCTTCGCGTGCGTCTTCGCGTGAATGGCGAGCAGTTAGAGGCGCTGGACAAGGCGCTCTTTGATGAGATCGACGCTGCTGGCAGCACGTGGCGAGTTGCCGGCCCCAAGGTCGAAGTGCGCCTGAAGAAGGCGTCGGCCGGTGCCCACTGGGACCAGCTCGACGAAGCGATCTTCAAGACCGCGACCAAGGTGGTCACTGGTCCGGCTGCTGTGTTTGAGGACAAGAAGGCCGAAGTGCCACGTCCGTACGCCAGCGCGCGCGACTGGAACCAGATCGAGCGCTCTGTCGGCGAGGAGCTCGAGGCCGAAAAGCCCGAAGGCGAGGAGGCGATGCAGAAGCTGTTCCGCGATATTTATTCCAAGGCCGACGAAGACACGCGCCGCGCGATGGTCAAGTCGTTCGTGAGTTGCTCTGCTGTGATTGGGAGGTCTCGTTTGAGAGTGAGAAAGACTGACATCATTTGTTTTTTGTATGTAGCAAACGTCGGGTGGCACTGTGCTGTCGACCAACTGGAAGGAAGTGGCCGGGAAGGACTACGAGTCGGAGCGCGTGGCGCCTGAAGGCATGGAGTGGAAGAAGTACGGCTGAGCACCGAGTGTTTGCATCCCTTCCACTCTGTGGAACCACTCGAAGCTCAATGGCTCCTCCCAGGATGGCTACAGTTTCCCCTATCCGTTAAGAACTCATTTCGCACCCTTTCACGTAGCCCTCTGGTAGATGATATTCACATTCGTTACCACAGGGAGGGAGGGGAATTTGCGCAGGAATGGAGGGACGGAACCCGTGGGCATAACCTTAGTAACCGTACTTATCACAGGTTAGCGTCGAGAGCTCTTCGCGGAAATGGCGCCGGTGTCCACGCCCGTCGGCAAGGGCAAAGCCAAGCGGTCAGCGCCCTCCAGCGACGACGACAGCGGTCGCTCCAAGGGCTCTTCCTCCTCCTCCGAAGAGGATGATGCGCCTGCAACTGTCAAGAAGCCACGCAAGTCGACGCCCCAGCGGCTCGCGAGACGCTCCACGCCACTCACGGCGTCCAGCGGCACTGCGTCGGCTGCAGGCTCGTCATCCGCCGCGACGACCACGCCACCGCCGCGTACCAAGATGACGACGGCGCGTAGGACGTCGACAGGCGGAGCTGCTGGTGGAGCGGCTGCGGGCACACCGACGAAGCGGCGCTACAAGCCGGGCACGGTGGCGCTGCGCGAGATCCGGTACTTCCAGCGCTCGACCGACTTGCTACTGCGCAAGCTGCCGTTCGCGCGACTGGTGCGGGAGATCCAGATGGAGTTCACGCCGCGCGAGTACCGGTGGCAGGCCGAGGCGCTGCTGGCCATGCAGGAAGCCGCCGAGGCGCATCTCGTGCGGTTATTCGAAGACGCGTACGTGCTGTTTGATGGATGTTGGTTGGTTGATGGTGATGGTGCTGATGGTGCGCGTGCTGTGTTCTCGTCTGTAGAAACCTGTGTGCGATCCACGCCAAGCGCGTGACGATCATGGTCAAGGACATCCAGCTCGCACGACGAATCCGCGGGCGTCACCTGGGCGAATAAAGCAACGGACAGGAAAGCGACAGGGCTGCCAAGGGACTCGATTATAAGCGGCCACAAGGGCCAGGAGACGCGGCCCAGGCCATCACAATCAAGATTGTACCATAGAAGGAAGGAGTTTTGGAGGAAACGCGTCGCGTAGACTTCGAATGTGTTGTCCGCATCACGACGAGGAGGGAAGCCGATGACGATAGAGGAGACACAGACGACGAAGGGCTGTAGACGCCCGCAGGAGCGGCTTGGCAGCGTGTGCTGATAATAGTGAGTGTAACTACGTTGTATTCTTTTGGACGCCCGTTGCGGTACTTACAGTATTCGCTGAGCCCCCGCCTTTCTCGCAGTTGCAGTGTAGCCATTCAGTCCAAATGGACTCGAGATATTGACGCTTTGTGACAACACCTTAAGTGCCTTCTGGACAAGAGCAATACGGTTCATGTGTATTCCCTGACAATGAACCTAGGTCTCCTCCAACGACAGAGATGTCTTGAAATCAAGCGCCAACTGATCCGTAATATCCGCTTGGGATGCCACAGCGGGCGAGCCTGGCCACGGACCCTTGCCCAGGAAGAGGTCTTGGTACTTCTGCAGCGACGCTCGTGGTTTCAGTTGCTACACACAGCAAAGCGTCACTATAAGTGCCGCGCTTTACATTACCAGACCTCCATCCACGAACCTTGGAGAACGTGGGACGACCTAGCCGATCTTTAGCGAGGTCGCGTCCAACGACCGCCATCGTCTCGACACACTACAGCCAACAGTATTAGAACCACTCTGAGAGCATTTCACCAGCAGTGCGAGCGTCACCTACCAGCGAGTGGCCACTGCGTTGAGGGCAGTAATGAGCACACGATGCCAGCCCTGACAAACACGTCTTCTCCTCGAATAGCTTCCGTGTCTGCGCCTTCCACGCATCAACAATTGCTCGCGCCTCCTTTGATGATGGCACGGGGCCGAGCTTGACTGCTACTTCGTACTCACTGTCAGGATCGAGGAACTGGTAGTCCTGGAACAGCTCCTGCTCGCTGCTCATGTGGTCTTCGTATTTGTTGCCTGGTTCACGCTCCAATATGCGCTTCGAGCTTATGTATGGAGGAAGCAGCGACGAGCATGAGCCAGCAAGGTACGCTTTCACTTGAGTAGCGTTTGCGCCTTCATATCCGCGATCTACAAAAGCACCATTAGATGTGAGAGGCAAGAAAGCCGTCGTGAGGCCATCGCGAGACGTACCGAGCTGAATCGTACGCGTCGCTGCATCATACGAGACACAATGATATTCACTCGAGCCGATGAGAACGCGGTCCTCGAGTGGGAAGAAGCGAGAGACATCTTCGCTACACGTCGCGGCAGGTTTCCCTTTCTCTACAGTGAGATGACCTGGGAAAGGATGCGTCGCTGACCTGTAGAGTACCGCATAGTGCCATGCCTGACGCGCGCTAGAAGCAGTCGAGCTTCGATCTGCGTAGACAGCCGACCGCCCGGACGCTGAAGCCGGACTCGACGGCTCGCTTGTTACGGACGAAGCATCTGTCAGTGATGCCTGGTCGTGCTTCACGATCGAGTTGGGTGACTCAGAGAATGGCGTTGGGCCAATCTCGAGCTTGAACGCCTGGATCATTTTCAGCAGCAGACCTTCCCACGTCGCGCCAGCGAGTGCGGCGGCTGTTGTGCACGTCGACGTCACCAGCGAGTGGCCGTACGACGACACTTCGACCTTGAGCTCGTCGACAAAGTAGGCGTCGTGAAACATCTCACGCTGGAAAAGCGAGTCAAGATGTGCGAGCTTTCGAGAAGTCGAATGACGAATCTGGACTTCAAAAAGCAACGGCACGTGCAGCATCAGCGCCTCATCAAAGGCCACTGCCTCCGTGGTTTTGTCTACGGAGATCGAAGCAAAACAGTTTGTTGGTCATCTGTACAAAGCCATCTCTATGGAGGAAAGAGGAAAGACTGATCTTACCGTAGAGCAGAGCATCCAGTAGCGCGCTTGATTGTCTTGTGAACGCCCCGACCTGATCTGGTCGAACGAACCTTCCCAGCGTCCGCAGAAAGAACGTCGAGCAGATCGCTTGCTGCGAGCATCGATTCCAATTCCACCGTTAGTGTGCTGAACAAACCGTTATTGCGTACTGTACAGTCACAAAACTGCCTCACCTGTGAAGAGATCGATGCTGATGCAGCCTTGAACCCTACGCCATGCAATAATCTCCAGTGAGCTTCGTCCTCATCATATCCACCCAACCATAGAGAGACCACTCACGTCTGGCCAGATCACTCTCAGCACTTGCAAGAAGCTGCACGACCTCTGGCGGTGGCTTCGACAGCGTTCTCACCACCGACAGCGGTGTAAGTCCCGCGCGATCCCGCAGTGAAGCGTCCGCGCCTCTCGCCACTAACGCCTGCGTAACCTCCGCGTAACCCGCCATGGCCGCGACGTGCAGTGGCGTGCGGCCAAAGGCGTCCCGCACGTTCACGTCAAAGCCGATGCGGTCCACCAGCAGCTCCACGAGCTTGAGCTTGAGATTCTCGCGTGCAATGGACTTGTCCACCGCTACGTGGAGAACAGTCGCGCCAGTCTCGTTGCGGATCTCGCGCAGATCCAGTCGCCAGTGCTTCAGCCCGTCGCGCGTGATGATCACGCCTGTCTCCCACCACGACTGTAGCACTTGGTTCTTGTCTCCGGCGCTGGCCTGGTCGAACAGCGTGTGGAGCACAGCGTTTGCCGTGCCTTTCGCAGACGCGTAGTCCATCGCGCGCTGGAAGATCGCGTCGCTGTCCTCGCGCCGGTGCACGACGTCCACGAGCTGGCGCTTGAGCTGCTCTATCTGCAACTGCAGTAGCTCCACTTCATTGTGAGCTCCGACAGTGTGGTGAGGCGCTTGGAGGGCGTTGTCCAGGCGACCGCGGCAAGAGATCTCCATGTTCTGGAGCGTCTCTCGCGCTTGGCTCATCATCTCCAGCAGTGAGCGCTCACCAGTGCGTGTGGGGCTATCCATAGAAAACGTATCTTCGTGCGTGTGGCTCTCTGGGGTGCTGTAGTCTCCAGCAGATCGCGGCGCATGCAGCTCGTCCTCGTGACCGTCCTTCATTCGACCCATGTCCCGTCGAGTTGAAGACTGACTGATATTGAATCTGATCAATAGATTCCCAATACCTTACAGAGTGGGTTTGCAATAAATTACAATAAGTAACTTACATGACCAATATGTCACTCTTGTGAAGTTGTAGTCTGAATGTCACTACGAGCTCATCCCGCAAAATGGCGGAATTGCGCAATGCGTTAGCGTCCGTGGACGCGTTAGATGCTCAGATCGTGACGCTCCGTGGGCATGCGGCGCAGGTGCAATGCGCAGATGAAGAAGACGTACAAGCGTTGCAGCTGGTACTTCAGTCTGTGCTGTCTGCAGTGGAGGGGGACGTCCACACGACTATGGAGAAGTTCCGCGAACGCGCCAAGTTGGTGGACCCCGTGACCAACGAGCCACGCTTTGGGCCCAAGACCATGGCCAAAGTACTGGAGATGCTCGGACGCTACGATTCCCTCCATAAAGAAGTCGTGGAGGGTGAGCTTGCGCCAAGTTTGCGGCGTCATATCGACGAATTCGAAGCCACGAAGCAAGCCGAAGCGCTTCGACTTGAAGAGCTACAACGCCAAGAAGCGGCTGAGCGAGAAGCCCTGCGACTGAATGAAGAAGAACAGCGCAAGCAAGAAGAAACAGAGAAGCGAGCGCAGCAGCAGCGCGAACACGAGGCGGAGCAGAAGCGCATCGCAGAACTCGCGCGACTCGCTCAGTTAAAGCGTGAGGAGCGTGAACGCCAGCGACGGGAAGAAGAGGCCAAGATCAAAGAGGAGCAAGAGCGGCTCGCTCTGCGAAACGCGACGGTTGAGACTGGCGTGGAAGGACTGAAGCAAGCTGTGGAGCGGCTTCGTAATGGGTTCCACGACGTGCAGCTCTTCCGCAAGACACTCAAGAAGCTCGACGTACTCATTGGCAACGTGTGTTCGTCGCCTGAGAACGCCGCATTCCGCCATATCCCCAAGGACAACGCACACTTCCACGCGGACATCGGCCAGTACGACGGAGGCCACGCGTGTTTGCTAGCCATGGGCTTCAAAGAGCTGGAGCCGGAGGTAGGCAAGCGAGTGTTCATCCTAGAGGAGCCGGATCTGAGCGAGGACTTTGACAAGTGGAGCCTCTGGTTTGACGGGCTCAAGGAGATGAAGACCTGGCTGGAAGGAGAGTGCAAGCACTGAAGGTGAAGAATAGAAATGTGAAAAACTACTCATGTTGTACGTGCGGCCCTAGCGGCCGTGTACTTACTTACTTGGACAGACTATTGCCAACTCCGACGCATGATACACAGAGGAACGAAGACAGACAACACATATCTCGCGCGTGACACCCACGCAGCTTACATGACGACGCAGCCACTGCTGTCCGACTGCCTCTCGCGCACCCGCTCGTCCTTGGCCGCGCCTCCACGCGCAATGCGGAAGGCGAAATTGCGGCTGATGTATCCACGCAGCAGCTTGTGTTCGCGACGCAGTCTCGTCATGCAACTGTTCACCGACTCGACGAGGAGGGGATCGACCCGCGAGAGATCAATGGATCCAGACTTGTTCGAGCACTGATCGAGCGCCCGTTCACACGCGAGTTGCACACGGTACGCTGCCTTGGACACGCGAAGTGCAGCAACGTACGCAGACGATCCCTTCAACGAGTGGGACTCTCGCTTGAGCAGGATGAGTTCCTTGCGCTCGAAGGCGCCGTCGATCCGTGCCATCGCCGACTCACAACCCAACGCGAACTTCTCCAGCAAGTCCAAGAACAGCTCCTCTCGCTCACCACATTGCTCGACGCCGAGCGCGTAGTTGACTGGATCTCCGTCCGGAATCTCGATGTCGTTGGGAGACATCGGTGAGATGGTCTCCGTCGCGTTGCGCGCGCGACCTGGAAGCTCTGCGTCGCTGAAAGATTCCTTGGCAAACGCAGGGCTTCGAGCCGCAAGCATTAGCGGCGGCATCTCCCCCTCGTGGTCCGACTCGTGGCCATCAGCATCTTGGTCATCGTCCGTACTCGACCCGGAGTCACGTCTCTGCCGATGTGATAACATATCTACAGCGATTGGAGACGGGATTGGCTTCATCAACTCTTGGTTCCAGATCATCGGCGTCTTGGGGTACGACGCGCGCTTCACAGTGATCTGATCACGCAAATTTGCCTCGTACAGCGGCGAAGATTTGCCCGTTGGCAGAGTGTTGGAGGTAACATCCTTGGTGTTGCCCCAATCTGGAATTTCAACAATTGCACCGCTCGCATCTCGCTGGAATGTGAGCAACGACCCACTCGACGACCTTGGGTGGTTACTGGTAGACAGCGGTGTACCGATGCTGAAGATCGACGTCGATGGGGTAGCAGTGCGAACAGAGCGGCCGCCACGACGATTGCCGGCGATCGGATTATCGAGTTCGAGGTTGGCGATGGCTCTTGTCAAATCGAGCTGCTGCATGTGCTGCGAGGCTGGAACAAGACGTGCGGATCGCGGTGGAGTGACGAGGACAGACCGAGCATCATCCTCGACTTCGTCAATCGACTCGCGGCCCGTTGTTGGGAACAACGAAGGAATTGAGCCATTGAACGAATCGCGTACAGACGCGCTGGACGAGATCTTCGCTCCTTCAGATGCTGACGAAGACGGAGCTGACGAAGCAACGACCTTTGTCGTTGACGATGGCTGCGTAGGCTTCTGTGCACCCAGGTATCGCACTTTCATCCACTGACGAATAGCACGTCGTAGGGTCATCTTGGAGATGGGCTTGACCATAAACTCGTCCATGCCGGCATCCAGACACTTCTGGCGGTCGCCGTTCATCGCGTACGCGGTGAGACCCAAGATCGGGATGTTGGGCAGCTCCTTCTCCTGCTCGAACTGGCGGATCATCGTCGTAGCAGCGTAGCCATCCATGACAGGCATCTCACAATCCATGAAAATGAGATCGTACGACGCGTGGTTCTGGATGTAGGCGTTCACAGCGTTGCGGCCATTCATCTCCCATTGTAGTAGATGGTCGTCTTCCTGGAGGAAGCATTTGAACACTTCCCAATTGAAGTCGTTGTCTTCCACCACTAAAATGCGTGCCTTTGCAGGCACCACAACAAGTCGTCCGATGCTTTCTGGATTGCTTTCGTTTGAGCTGATTGCAGGAGCCACACTGCTGTCCGGCCCAGGTGTGATGAGCGAATTCGACGAAATCACCAGATCATCCGATCCAAACAACGAGCTCTTGCGCTCGTCTTGACCATCCACCTCTTGGACGACGACCGTGAAGAAGAAGTTACTGCCCTGGCCAAGCTCGCTGACGACGTCAATCGTGCCATCCATCAGCTCCACCAACTGCTTGCAGATCGCAAGGCCAAGCCCAGAGCCAGTCGGGTTGTTCTGGCGCGTTCGCTCCAGCTTCGTGAAGAGCGAGAAGAGGCGCGATCTTTCCTCAGCGTCCATACCAACACCGCTGTCGGCCACTTGGAAGAGTAGCTTCACACAGCCACGTGGCACGTTGTTCGGCTCGTTCTCCTTGGTCGGCTTGTACCTCGAGCACGAAACCACAATGGAACCGGAGTTGGTGAACTTGACGGCATTTGAGAGCAGGTTCAGAAGCACTTGACGCAGTCGGAACACGTCGCTGATGACCACACTTGGGACGTCACTGTCACAGATTTGCTCCAGGCGAAGACCACGTTCTCGGGCCTTTAAGCTGAAGATCTCGATCGAGTAGTCGAGAAGGTCTTGCATGTGGAACGGAGCAGACGAAATCTCCATGTGCCCAGCTTCAATCTTGGATAGATCAAGGATGTCGTTGATCAGGTTGAGCAGCAGTGAGCCGGACACGTACGCGATGTGCACATGACGCTCAGAGACGCTATCCAGCTTTTGTTCTTTCAGCAACTCCAACATGCCGAGCACGCCATTCAACGGAGTACGAAGCTCGTGACTGAACGAGGCCAAGAAGTTCACCTTGGCTTGCTCCATGTGCTTGCGAGCTGTGTAGTCTTGGCCCACGCCGATAACTCCTCGAATGTTTCCATGGATATCCTTCTTACTCGACGCGTTGACGAGCAGCAGGAGAAATACGCCGTCCCTCGAAGTCATTGGAAGCTCCATCTCACCGACATCGATGCCGATCAACGCCTGGTTAAGCTTTTGCCCGACTTGCATCCGACTCTCCGGAATGATCAAGGTGTTGATGAGCGACATACCGAAAACTGTCGACTTGTGGTAGCCGGTGATCGCTTCGATCTTCTTGTTCCACTCGTTGATGCAACCATTCGAATCGACGCCGAAAATCGGAGCGCCAGCAGAGTCGATCAAGCGGAAGTACGCGTGTTCCTGGGCAATGCGATCAGTGATATCTTGGCCGATACCGACGACGCCAACGATGTTGCCGTTTGAGTCCATTCGCGGAGTCGCATTCAGCAAGATGTCGATACGCGTGCCTGGACGCGTGATGAGCGGGAACTCGAAGTTGGCAGCGTGGATGCCAGCCAACGCTTTCGTCAAGACATCCGCAACGGCCGGACGATACTCGGGAGAAATAAACGTCTCGACCAGGTTCTCGCCGATGACTTCATGAATCGAGTAGTTCGTAATCTGCGCGGCCTTCTTGTTCCAAATCGTCACGCACATGTTCGCGTCCACGCCAAAGATGGGGGCATTGGCGGTATCGATCAACCGACTGTACTCCTCTTCTTGAGCAATACGGTCCGTGATGTCCTGGCCGATTCCGACCATGCCGATCACCTTCCCGTGCTCATTGAAACGTGGTGTCGCGTTCAACAAGATCTCCACGCGTCGACCGGCCTTCGTCATAAGTGGAAACTCGAAGTTGGCTGTCTCCGCACCGGCCAGAGCCTTTGACAAGACACGTCCAACTGCGTCACGGAAGTCTTCACGAATGAACTCCTCCACAAGGTTCTCGCCCATCACATCCGACTGAGTGAACTGTGTGATCGCCGCGGCCTTCTTGTTCCAGATATTCACAAGACCTTGCTCGTCAACACCGAAGATCGGAGCATTCGCCGTGTCGATAAGACGACTGTACTCTTGCTCCTGGGCGATACGATCCGTGATGTCTTGACCGATCCCGACCATACCGATCACCTTCCCGTGCTCATTGAACCGCGACGTCGCATTCAGCAAGATCTCCACGCGACGGCCCGTCTTGGTCATGAGCGGAAACTCGAAGTTCGCTGTTTCTACGCCGTCGAGTGCCTTCGACAACACGAGCGCCACCGCATCACGATAGTCTTCTGTAATGAACTCTTCCACAAGGTTCTTGCCCATGACGTCCGAAGTCGTGTACTGGGTGATCTCTGCAGCCTTCTTGTTCCAGATGTTGACCTTGCCTTCCTGGTTCACACCGAAGATAGGAGCGTTCGCTGAGTCGATGAGACGGCTGTACTCCTGCTCTTGGGCGATACGATCCGTGATATCTTGGCCAATACCGACCATACCAATCACCTTTCCGTGTTCGTTGAAACGCGGCGTCGCGTTCAGCAAGATCTCAACTCGTCGACCAGACTTGGTCATCAATGGAAACTCGAAATTTGCCGTCTCTGCGCCATCGAGCGCCTGCGACAACACAGAGCTCACTGCCGCACGGTAGTCCTCGGTGATGAACTCTTCAACAAGGTTTTTTCCCATCACGTCAGATTGTGAGAACTGCGTGATCGCCGCAGCCTTCTTGTTCCAAATGTTGACCTTCCCTTCTTGATCGACGCCGAAGATAGGCGCATTGGCGGTGTCAATGAGGCGCGTGTACTCGTGTTCTTGCGCAAGACGATCAGTAATATCTTGACCAATGCCAACCATGCCGATCACCTTCCCGTGCTCGTTAAAGCGCGAGGTAGCGTTGAGCAAGATCTCCACGCGTCGTCCAGCCTTGGTCATCAGAGGAAACTCGAAGTTGGCCGTTTCTGCGCCGTCCAGCGCCTTCGACAACACAAGTGCGACGGCATGACGATAGTCTTCCGTGATGAACTCTTCCACAAGATTCTTGCCCATGACATCTGACGTCGTGTACTGGGTGATCTCCGCAGCCTTCTTGTTCCAGATATTCACTAGGCCTTGTTCATCGACTCCAAAGATGGGCGCGTTCGCGGAATCGATGAGACGACTGTACTCCTGCTCTTGGGCAATGCGATCCGTAATGTCTTGACCGATGCCCACCATGCCGATCACCTTTCCATGCTCGTTAAAGCGCGACGTCGCATTCAGCAAGATCTCCACGCGACGGCCCGTCTTGGTCATGAGCGGAAACTCGAAGTTGGCCGTTTCTACGCCGACAAGAGCTTTCGATAGCACCCGTCTGACTGCGTCTCGATAATCTTCACGGATAAACTCCTCCACAAGATTCTTGCCGACGACATCAGACTGGGTGAACTGCGTAATCTCCGCGGCCTTCTTGTTCCAAATGTTCACTTTGCCTTCCTCGTCGACACCGAAGATAGGAGCGTTTGCGGAATCGATGAGACGACTGTACTCTTGCTCCTGCGCGATGCGATCCGTGATGTCTTGGCCGATGCCGACCATACCGATCACCTTCCCGTGCTCATTGAACCGTGATGTCGCATTCAGCAAGATCTCGACGCGTCGACCCGTCTTTGTCATGAGCGGAAACTCGAAGTTGGCTGTCTCCACACCACCGAGCGCCTTCGACAGCACAAGTGCGACGGCATGACGATAATCCTCAGTGATGAACTCCTCCACGAGGTTCTTGCCCATGACGTCCGAAGTCGTGTACTGGGTGATCTCCGCAGCCTTCTTGTTCCAGATATTCACCAGGCCTCGCTCATCGACACCAAAAATCGGTGCGTTGGCTGAGTCGATGAGACGGCTGTACTCCTGCTCCTGGGCAATACGATCCGTAATATCTTGACCGATTCCAACCATACCGATCACCTTTCCGTGCTCGTTGAAACGCGATGTCGCGTTGAGCAAGATCTCCACTCGTCGACCAGACTTCGTCATGAGCGGAAACTCGAAGTTCGCCGTCTCCGCACCATTCAGCGCTTGAGACAAGACACGACCGACAGCGTCACGATAATCTTCGCGGATGAACTCTTCCACAAGGTTCTTCCCCACGACGTCTGCTTGCGTGAACTGCGTGATCTCCGCAGCCTTCTTGTTCCAGATGTTGACCTTCCCTTCGGCATCAACGCCGAAGATGGGCGCGTTCGCTGAGTCAATCAACCGACTGTACTCCTGCTCTTGGGCAATGCGATCCGTGATATCTTGACCAATGCCGACCATACCGATCACCTTCCCATGTTCATTGAAACGTGGCGTCGCATTCAACAAGATCTCCACGCGTCGACCAGACTTGGTCATGAGAGGGAACTCGAAGTTTGCCGTTTCTACGCCATCAAGTGCCTTCGACAGGACACGCCCGACCGCATCTCGAAAGTCTTCACGAATGAACTCCTCCACAAGGTTCTTGCCCATCACATCCGACTGAGTGAACTGTGTGATCGCCGCGGCCTTCTTGTTCCAGATATTCACAAGACCTTGCTCGTCAACACCGAAGATCGGAGCATTCGCCGTGTCAATGAGACGACTGTACTCTTGCTCCTGGGCGATACGCTCGGTGATATCCTGACCGATACCGACGACGCCGACAATGTTCCCAAGCTCGTTGTATCTTGGTGTTGCGTTCAACAGAATCTCCACTCGTCGGCCCGTCTTCGTGATGAGCGGGAAGTCGAAGTTCGCAGTTTGGGCGCCTTGCAGAGCCTTGCGGAGAGCAAAACCGACCGTTGCCCGGTTCTCTTCAGAAACAAACCCGTTCACGAGATCACTGCCGAAGACTTCGTCGTACGAGAACTGGGTGATCTCAGCAGCCTTCTTGTTCCAAATGTTAACGCATCCCTTCATGTCAATGCCAAAGATTGGCGCGTTCGCAGTGTCGATGAGGCGCTGGTATTCTTGTTCTTGAGCGATACGAACAGTAATATCCTGGCCAATACCAACCACGCCGATGATCGCACCCTTCTCATCGTGGCGAGGTGTTGCATTCAGCAAGATCTCCACGCGGCGGCCGTTGCGGGTGATAAGTGGAAAATCAAAGTTGGCAGTTTCCACTCCCTCCAATGCACTCGCGAGCACGTCACCAACCTTCTTCTTGTACTCCGCTGGGATAAAGTTCTCCACAAGATTGGCACCAAGCACGTCGAAATTGGAATACTCGGTGATCTGCGCAGCCTTGCGATTCCAAATGTTCACGCGGCCTTCGCGGTCAACACCGAAGATCGGAGCGTTTGCAGTGTCGATTAGTCGCTGGTATTCTTGCTCCTGCGTTCGTCGGTCGGAAATGTCTTGCCCGATACCCACGACACCGCAAATGTTTCCGAAGTGGTCGTACTTGGGCGTGGCATTCAGCAGGATGTCCAAGTGGCGACCAGCTTTCGTCACCAAGGAGAACTCGAAATTTGCCGACTCGATACCTCGAGCCCCCTTCGAAAGCAGCTCTCGAACTGCAGTGCGGTGTTCCGCCGCGATGTACTGGAGTAGATCTTCGCCCAGCGTCTCTTCAACAGCATATTGCGTGATGTTGGCCGCCTTCTTGTTCCAGATAACCACCTTGAAGTCGAGATCCACGCCAAAGATTGGCGCGTTCGCAGTGTCAATCAGTCGCGAGTACTCTTGTTCTTGAATGATACGATTCGTGATATCCTGTGCGATGCCGATAGCACCGCAAAGCTTACCCAGGTGATCATACCGCGGCGTCGCGTTCACCAGAATCTCGACCTTACGACCGCTCTTCGTCAGCACAGGAATCTCCACGTTCGCTGTCTCGATGCCCTTGAAGGCATCGTCAAACACAGCCGCCAGAGTCGAACGGAACTCGTCTGCCACGAGCGTCTCGATGAGATTTCTTCCCATCACCTCCTCGGGCGTGTACTCACTCGTCTCAGCGGCCTTCTTGTTAAAAATCACGATACCACCCTCCAAGTCGACACCAAAGATCGGCGCGTTTGCCGAGTCGATAAACTTCCGGTACTCCATCTCCTTCGCTTTGCGTTCTGTCACGTCCTGGCCGATAGCGACCACTCCAACCACAGCACCAGTCGCGTCTTCCCGCGGCGTCATACACACAGCAATCTCCACACGTGATCCCGTGGCCGTTATCAGCGGCAGCTCAAAGTTTCCACCGGCAACACCCGTGAGCGTCAGCTGGATCTGCTTGGACACTTCCTCACGAAACACGTCGTCGACCATGTCCAGCACCGGCGTGCCCACGACGTCCACGAACCCTGTGAGAGACTCGGCCTTGGCGTTCCAGACCGAAATGTTGGCGTCCTGGTCGAGCTCGATGATTGGCGCGTTGGCCTGCATGATCACATTCACGTAGTGCGCCTCGTTGAACCGGTGCTCCGTCACGTCCTGGCCGATGCCGTACACGCCCAGCGGCGTGCCATCGTCACTCAGCAGCGGCGTGACGCTCGTGACGATCATCGCGTTGCGGCCGTTGAGCGTGCGCAATGGAATCGTAACTTCCAGCGTCGACGTGCGGTCTTGGAACGCCAGTGCAACGGACCGTTCCACGGCGTCCCGTCGCGACGCCCCCACGATATAATCTTGCAGCGACTGGCCCACGACTTCACTGGCGTCGAATCCCGTGATCGACGCGACCTTGTTGTTCCACAGCGTCACAATGCCTTCGACATCCACACCGATCACGGGTGCGTTTGCATCATGGAGCACCTGCAGAAACGCCGGCGGCGCGATCGCCTTCTTGCTGCTGGTGGACTTCGTCGACTTGGTCGAGACCGTCGAGGACGCCGAGCGCGTGCGCGTGAGTCGATTCCGTAGTCCTGGCGGTGGGAAACTTGTGCCATTGTGGGATTGCAGCAGATCGTCAAGACTGCCGTCGGAGGACGACGCCACATCGCGTTGCGATCGCGCCGACGCCGACGCGGACGCACTGGACGACGATGATGATGTGCGCGGCAGCGGCGGCAGTAGCCCACTCACAGAGCCCGCGGACTGCGGCATCGCCGCCGGCGTCTGCACGAGAATGGCGCTGGGAGCCGCGCGTCGCTTATTACCGCGTCCTGCTCGTCCGCGTGCCATGATAGATGCGGGAGGCAGAGAGCGAGGCGGTAAATTACGGCAAGTGTGCGGAGATGCGGATGACGGAAATGAGGATTGCACGCTTTTGTTCTGCGGATTCGTTCTGCGGCGGGGAGCGGGTTGGGCGGCGCAAGTGATTGCCCCGGCAGAACTCAAATGCGATCGCTTGCCAACAAGGTGGCACGCCTATGTGTCCGCGTCCCCAGTGATTTGGCGGTCTATCGCTGCAGGGACATCAAGCGGCCCGGCCGCTGCGGCCGGTCGGTGGTGGCGTTCTGGCGACGGTGGGCAAGTTGTCTCTGGCGTGACCCCTACCCCGTTCTCCAAGTGGCGTTCGTGTTTGTTGGGGTTCATAGATCGCCCACGCCAGAAAAATCGATTTTTGAGGACCGAGAGTTGGATTATCGCAAGGGAATTGGGCCACGTGCGTGCGGGGAAAAGGGACAGATGCTCTTGAGGGTTAGGGGTAAACGTAGAATTCCAGCTGGTTTTTGGTTTGTTTTGCAATGGAAGTGTCTACTAGACCTTAGAATCAGTTATGTGACAAGTCCTTGAATCCATTCCTAAATCTTATGTTAGTAAGGAAAATCAGAACTAGACTTGTGAATGCGCGAAGATGTGCTATAATCACGTAGTGACGCGTTTTTCATCGTAAACCTTGTTTTTGCGCTCTTGTTCATCTTCATCATGACCATCGTCGATGCCTGAGAACGAAGGCCTTAGTTGAGATCGATGTGCTAGGAAACTGTCGCTTACTTGTCATTTCCGAATTCACTCGCTTCTGAAGAATCATGGCCTGTGCGCAAGTTGGCCCGCTGATCAGACGCGACACCACCAACAGCATGGGCGTTCTGAGCCAGCTCGATCAAGCTCACCGTAAGCGGTGGGATTACCATCACAGGGCCATCGATCCCGACGAATTCGATAAGATTTTTGACATCCCTTCCTAATCCTCTTCATAGCCTTTGACCTGTTCTGCGAGACTTCGTTAGTCACGGCATCCACACGACGAATCGCATGTCGAGAAGGTGAGGTATCGCTCGGGATCTGTCAAGAGTCCTCGCGATCGGAGTCCGTTCTCAACATATTTCGAAAGAACATGCCACACCACTAGAAGCAGAGAGCGAATATACAAGAGCGAACGGCGGACGGCGGTTCGATACAGCATACTCCTTACTACGTAGTACGAAGTATTAATACTTCTTTCGTCTCAATGTCTCGCGCGTCTACGCATCTCGAACGAGAGTCACGATCGTCGCCGCACATGCGCTCGTTTCCCTGCCGAAGTGGCCTGAAATAAGCAGCACGCTGTACCACCAGAACCCACCACCGGTACGGCTTGGTCTTTGACTAGAGAGCTCTCTCTAGATTTCCTTTTCCCTCTGTCTTTTCCCATTAGCTGCCAACATTTCCATTTGCATCGATTGCCATTTTTTTCCGAACTAAATCCAAAAAATACAGATCTTTGGTGGTAAACCTGTTTCTCTACTGTAGCGAGTTCTTTTACAATTGGGGTGCTCCAGTTTCTCAACAAGTCGGTTATCGTTCAACTAACCTGATCTCGCGTTCGAGGACTACTGTCACCAACTTTAGAGTGGTACGATTTGCACCTTCTATGTGCAAACATGCATAGAAGAGCCTGGAGGTCGAAAAACTCGCGCGCTCGGCTGAACTTGTAGGCAGCCCCAGGGGCGCGGAGCGCAGGGTTTAAGGTGTGGTGAGGGTGTTGGAGAATGCTTTCCAACGCGCCCAAGCATGTTTCCGTTGCCCCTTTGGCTGCAGAGCTCGAAAACAGCTAACCCTACACCTTTTACAAAGAAAGTCACCAACTCTGCCTGGCAGCCAGGAGCCTTTTGCAAAACAAACCAAAAACCAGCTGGAATTCGACAAGCCTGCGGCCACCAAAAGTTTTGGTGGCCGCAGTTTTGGAGCGGAAGAAGAGCCATCGGGTACTTAAGTGGTTTGCCAAAACACGTTATGGGAGTATGCAACCTAGTGCGGCACTACAGTTTTACCCAGAACAGTGCGCCTGCATACATATATTACCTGTCAGATCTGTTTACATATATCAGCAGACTTCCAGTAATTGAACTACTTAAATATGATACCCCGCAATTCCTGCTGAGTACCACTCCCGCACTGTTCTGGGGTAAAACTGTATTACCCCACGAGCTTGTAGTGCTTGTGGGGTATTTGCAGCAGATTACGAAACGAAACCCTACTGTGCACCTTGATATGTACATTCACTTGTGGTTGAAGGGAAGGAAGTCGGGTGACGCCATCCGGCCAGAGTGGGACGCGATTAGCGAGTGTCGAGAAATGTGATGTGCCGACTGCAATCAAGCTCACGAGCGAGGAAGGTCGCAACTTGAGAATTCGATTTGTTCCCCCCCTCGCCTTGCGACTCTTTTGGTACCTGCAGAGGCGACGCTGCGATTGCTTTCTCGCTGCATGAATTGAGACGTAGTGTCGCCCAGTTCGAAAAGGGCATTCCTCATCACGCTACTGTGCTGTGTGGACGTCGTACTGTATCACAGACGAGGAGAAGCGTGGATCCAAGGAAGGACCCACACTTCTCCTGACTGTCCCAAGATTTTTGAGACAGCCAACTCAGCTGCCGTTGAGCATGGCGTCCAACCGGCGCATGGCCATACCTCCAATCCAATGCACCGAGTTTGGCGCTTCTGTCCATTGCTCGAAAATGCATGAACGACGCCCCATTTCGAGTCAAAATGGCACGGTCGAACTCAAAGATTTTCGTTCTGGATCGACCGAGATCCTCAAGCCGGAGCATTTGACATTACTGAACAGTCCAGCACCAAGATGCCCGGAGGAAGAGATGGGAGTCCACCTAAATCGTCACTTGGAGCCAGCGGGGCAGTCCAGAGCAAGATCGCGCTCTGAATCCACGCCCTCGCATCCTTTCTTTTTGAACACAAATTTTGTGGGTGTCGACAATGGCCTTCTGCCTTTTCACGCCACCACCGTTTACCATGGGCGATCCCACTCAAATCCCCACCTCATTCACATTCGTTCATTCAATTTCGATTCTAATCCTGTGTAAATATCCTACTGCTCTGTCTGCCGCCGGCTATGGTGAGCAAGGCCATCATGCAGTGTCCGCTCTGTATGTCTTCCACATGGACTGACGGAGCACTGCTCGGTGTGCAGCGATCAACTAACTTGCAGGCGATGCCTGATGCGACATAGCCACCATCACCATCCTCTCCGTCCGCTTCTACATGTGCGCATCGATGCAGACGGCCTCCACCAGTGACGCTCCCAACTCTTTATCTTGGTACCGACGGACACCCACGCCACTCACGCTCGCAACCCTTTATCCTTCATCACATGAGGATGACCACGCCGCGATTCTCTCCCATTATGCGACAGACGCAATTTGCTCGGAGAAAACTTGCGTCTCGAGGAAGCTGCGGTAGAACGGCAGATCTTCCAGCGGCACACGCCGCAGGAACGCCAGCTTATCGAACACCACGCTGAAGTCGAAGTCGTCCGAGAGCACGAAGCGGTACTCATCGAACGGATGCAGGAGCTGGTGGACAGCGCCGCGGAAACACTCGCGCACGCGGCTCTCTGGGAAGCGCCGACTGGATTGAGGAGACATGGGCAGACACATGGGTACAAAGTCGCTGAAGTACACGCGTGGCTTGAGCAGTTGCTGGAGGTTCGCGATCAGCGGCGACCGGAGGTGGTGGGGCATTGCAGGACGCACGTGGGAGCTAAGGGAGTTGGCGTCCAGGTCGACGACCACGATGTTCTCGCAGCTTCCTTCTCGCTGGAGCATCTCCGACAACTGAGTACGGTAGCTCGAGTGCACGCCGAACAGATATGGCGTCGGACACTGGAGGCATTCGAGCATGCTCTGCGGCAGGATAGGCGCGAAGACGTGGCTCCACACGAGTGGGGAGATCAAACTCTTCAGCGTCTCTCCCACGCATGTCAGCACGGAGTACCGTGAGCTCACGAGCACAATTTGCCGCTCGAGAGTCATGCACGTCACGAGCGCGACCACGTTCTCGATCGATAGACAGTTGAACAACTCCTCCATGGAGAAGTCCACGTAGTCGTTCAGGTTCGTGAATGAGCCATTCACAGCAACAGAGAAGTCGAACGGCGACAGCAAGTCCTCCATCTGTGACTCCGACGGCTTCCACTGCGAGCTGTTCATGTAGCTGTCGTCATCTTGGAGCTCGACGTGCAGGCCTTCAAGTCGCTTCTTCAGGGTGTCCAGGATTGGGTACCGACTGACGATGCAGATGCCCACGGGGATAAATACTTCTAGTCCTTCCGTTTCACGCAGCACTTGCTCGAGGGGACCCAACTGCGACTCATCGTCTTGCGGAACGTACCGCGTGAGGCACGCACCATAGAAAGACTTGTCCGCATTGCCGATTGTCATGTGGAACAGCTTTGGCTGCGGTCGCTCGCGCGCACGAATCACTTGCGCTCCTGATGGACAGAAGAATGACTCGACGTGATCGGGCAGCGCGTGGTGGTGGCGCATGTCACTCGTCTTCGCGAGCGTATGAAGCAATTCTTTTATCACTTCCGGGTTTTCCTTGTTCGTCGTATCCAGGCGAAAGCTCAGCACGGAGCTGATCAGGGACGATCGCTGCGATTCACCTCGAAGCTGGTTCTGGAAGAGCTCCTTGAGACTGAACTTCTTACTGCGAATGCGCTGCGGCTGATGAGAAGGGACGTTCATGCAGTGGAAGAGTTCTTGCAGCGTCGTCATGCTATCTGACGATGTCGAGAGGCTGACCGCATCTTCTGGCGACTCAGCCGACGATGGGCTCAGCAATCGGCTCTGATAGGACGCAATGAGCGACTTGAACGAGTCGCTGCTCATGAACCGGACGAAGTCGTTCACTTGCAGGTTGTACTCGATCACGTTCGATATCCGCTGCACAGTTCGCATCATTGCCTCTGCATCTGCGACAGAGAAGCTGCCTGTGTCCATGCAGTTCGTCACGTGGCGCTCGAATTCCTGGAGAAGATCCTGGTCTTGCTCGGAGACGAAGTTCAGTGGGCAACTGGCATCAATCGCGAGGTACTTGTCACAAAGCTTCGTGCCGACGATCAGAATTTGGTCAATCAGCTCGCCTGGCACGTGTGATACTGGTTCGTCCTCGTCATCGACGTCTTCTTCGTCATCCTCATCTGTTCGTTCGGCCGAGAGCTCTTCGTTAGCAGCGGAGATGAAGGATTCTAGCAGAGGCGACAGTTGATGCCGCATATCCATCCACAAGCTGAGTTGTTGATGTGCTCGCTCCTTGAACAGGAACACCCAGAAGACACTACACAGCCGGCGGTTTGCCAGCACCTTGGGCAAGGTCAAGTGGGTTTGGACACGCGATGGCGACGGTGCTGCGATGTCGCCAAGTTCGGAACTGTCGTCGACTGTGGTGAGGGTGTCACTCACTGGACTTCCTTGTCCATCAGCGATGAGCGCGTAGCTGATCCGCGCGTTGGCGAGCAGCTCTCGGTATTCCTTAGTCAGCTGGAAGTTCTCGAAGCTCGGATGCAACGCCTTCTTCACAGCGACTTCAGCATCGAGGAACAAGTCGACTTTCGATGAGAGAGCTGAAAACATCATGAGGTCGTTCCGCAAGAAGCTACCGAAGCTCCACACGGATTTGTTCAGGATCTGGAGGTTCTCGGACGCGATATCCAAGAACGAATCTTGGCTCATAAACTTCGAGATGATCTTGCTCGCGTACATGCGTCGGTGGTGGATCTTGTCTTCGACAATGTCCTCATCATCCTCCGAATCGTGGATGTTGGGCATCAAGTGTGTGTTGTCGGCCTGGTCGTCATTCTCGTTCACGCCCAATAGCTTCTTGAACTCCTCAACACTCACACTGTTCACACACCATCGCGTCAGCTACCACATCCCCACAAGTGAGACCACCACACCGCCATCACAGATATACTAGTACTCACAGAAACAGCAGCCGTGCGAAACCCTTCTTGTCATTCGACGACAGATACTGGAGAAAGATCGAGTGCAGATGCGAGTCCTTCACGAAGTCATCAAGCGTGAGCTGGACGTCCGCGTATATCTGTTGCTTGGAGGGAAACGCCACGCCCGCCGTGGTCTTTCGTCGTGCTGACGACGACGTCGTGGAGCCGGGCGCGGAGCGTGTGGAGACCGCGGGAGATCGCGCGAGCGACGGCGGCACCAGCGACAGCGGTGAGCGCGAGCCGTCTACAAGCTGGAGCTTGTGCTGGGAGCGGTGGCGCTGCTGCCTCGCGCGCAGCACGTCGGCGTCGATGGAGGGCGCGCTGCTCGTGCGCCGCATCGCGGAGGTCTCGCTGGCCGCCGGCATATTCGTTGCCTGCGGAGAATGGACGTTGGTAATGATCAAGTTCGGACGGGCAAGCAGCTCCCTCTCTCTCACTCTTCGAGACTGGAGCTTGGTGTCACTTCACACCGCTACTTCAGAAGTTTTCCTGACCGAACTCAGATTTTGCTTGCACAAGATGGAGAGGAGCTTCTTGACAGAGTGATGGTCGCGGTTTCTTCGGTCTGTCTTTTTGAACTGGGCGTGGTCAGTGTGTGTGTGTGTTTGGGCGACAGACTGACTCCCAAGTCGGTTCTCCACAAATTTGGGATTGCCGCTGTGACAGGTGGGATGGGAGCCAGAGACGATGGAGGCTCTCGGCTCAGCTTCATGTGGATCAAATGAACCTGGAACGACCGCTGAATTTGCCAGCCGGAGGATCGCGTCGTGGCCGCAGTGAACATTCAGTGAAGCGTCGGAACAAGAAGCAGACAGTCAGACACAGTGTGCGGGGGCTGATGGTGCGAGTTATTTTTCTTCCCCCACAGCTGCTGACTCGATTTCCTCGCTCAACGATGCTGGTGGTTTTGTGATAACTGCACTCTTATGCGGCGGCATTGATGCGCTTCTGTCTTGTCCGTTTGAGGCGGCGGAGGAACGATCAGGGAAGAGGAAGCCGCCTTGTCATCTCATGACGGCCAAGCGACTATTTCTGGTGTCGCCGATTGGGTTCGCTTCGTCCCTGGAAACAATCCAGCAACCAACTCAGCACGAACCCAACGCGAAAAATCCCATCAGCCAAAATCCATCAATCAGATCGGTAAGTTTCAAATTCTCGCCAAAAATGATGAAATCTATTTTCTGTGCGAAACAAATCGGTTTTTACTTACCCTTTACAAACCGATACTACGATGACCTGTGAAAATGCATTAGGATACGCCGAAGGGGGAGGGCTGGTTGAAGAGGAACGACCCGCAAACGTAAGGAAGGAGACGAACCCAACCGACGACGCGAGGAAGATGGAGGTTCAAGCAACGGAGACGCACGCAGACGCAAGCCCAGCGCAAGTGGAAGACGAAGGAGGTGCGGGACATGCGCGTGGGTCTGATCGCGGGCGCGGAAGAAATCGTGGGGCGGGGTCGCGAGACCGAGGTGGTCGCGGACGAGAAGCAGGACGCGGTGGAGCGCAGGCGGCGCAGACAGCGCGAACAGCAGACGACGTCACTGCGTTGCAGGCGGCTGTGGATGCTGTGCAGAGTGCCTTTAGTGTCGTATCGCACGAAGGAGCGGGGGCTTTGCTGGCGTCAGGAGACGCCCCGGAGCCCAAGAAACGACCTGGAAACCGTGGTCGAGACAAGAAAAACAAGGAAAACAAGAAGACCAATGCCGCGGAAGGCGACGCCGAGCGCAAGGAGAAGAAGTTGCGTGTGGTGCCGGAGCTCACGCCGACTGAGAAGCTTGTGGACGCGATCCGCCGCAACGATCGCGTGCAATTTGACGCCGTTTTGGCGGAAAATGCGGAGCTGAACATCAACGCCCGCACTCGCCATGGCGACGCTGCGCTGGTGGAAGCGGCTCGATACGCGCGCCTGAATATGGTGAAGACGTTGATTGAAGACAAGCGCGCGGATGTGAACGTACGATCGATCAATGACAAGTGGGGACGCAGGGGTCTGCGCGCCATCCACGCTGCTGTGATGACGCTGGACGAGAACGTGGTGAACGCAGTCTTGAAGGCCCCCGAGCAAGTTGTGGACTTGATGGCTGCGTATGACGTGGCGATGCCTGCAGCGATCGCTGTGTTTTTCTGTGTCGCCAACGGCTACACGGCGGACCAGCAGGCCCGAGCGATCGTTGTTCTGAAGGCGTTACTTGACCACACGAAGCGCCAAGAAGAGAGCAAGCTCAAGGAGATGCTGGAAAAGGAGACGGAGAAGGGTAATCGCCTTGTCCACATCGCGGTTACTCTCGCAAACCACGAGGCAGTCAGCGTACTCAAGGAGTATGGCGCGGATCTCACGGCAATCGCCGCGTCGGGGTTTTCGTCGCTCCAGTTGCTCGAAAGTAACTCCTTCCACCGCCGCTCGTTCACGATTTCGCGTTTGCCTCTTCGCTTGGTCACAGAGGCACAGAAGAACCAACCGCGAAAGCGAAAGTCAGGTGCAAAAGATACAACAGCGAAAGAGACAAAGGATGACGAGCCGGAATCTGCAGCGGAAGTGGAGATCAAGGTGAACCGAGGCGCGAGACTGCTCGACCGCCAACTGGAGAATGAGTGCGTGCTGCAGACTCTGTTGCGACTGGTCGACGTTTTCGGTGGGTGGCGAACTTGGTCCTGGGCATTGGCGATGTCAATGATGCTAACTTGTTGCTTCTTGTTAGGTCTCGGACCAATTTTCTCCCGCAAGGGGAACGACGGCATCCGATCCATTCACATCAAGAGCTTGGTGCTCGCGCATGAAGGGATCGTGCCAGTCATCAACAAGGTATGGAGATCGTGGCTCATGTCTTGATGAAAATAGTGTCTGACCAATGCCAATGGTTGAAAACAGATCGCAGCTCTTCCTGACGACGACAAGAAGGACGTGTATGTTGACGGAGTGATGCACTGCGTGGCGAGTCTCCATGGCCTCACACTGAAGCACGACAAAAACATGGCCAAGCTGTGGAAAGAAGCCTTTCCGGTTGCGTCGAAGGATGATCAGAGCAAGTCGGTTATCCCGCTGTCGGAGGCTGCACTCGTGAATATCGTTGAAACGCTTCTCGAACACAAGAGTCTCTCTCGTCGAATCAAAGTGTGGACGATGATTGTGGTGAAGTCGCTCGGTCTGTACGAGCGTGGAACTGCACTCGCTGCTGATGACCCAGACGTCGCGTTTCCTGTCGCCACATTCACGAAGGCCGGATTGTTTGAGCGCATTTCAGAGGCGATCTATCGCTCCGGGTGCAAGATGCTATTCTCCATTTTTGACCGCACGGAGATGGACGAAGACGAGTGCTACGACGAAGAGCTCGAGTTCCATCTCTTCATCGCGTTGACGGAACTCTTTTTCCAGTTGTTCATCCCAGCCAGTCGAGTTCTCGAGCCAACCGAGCAGAGCATTGAGAGAAAGTTTGCCCGACTCACTGCCCCAATCATGAAGCTATGGCAGCTACTGACGGCGGCTCTCCAGAATCTCAACGAAACGTTTAGCTCTCCACAGCGATTCTCACTGGTTCTTCATGGCCTCCAAGTTTTTGAGCTCGCTGGAGAAGCGCTGAAGAACGACGAAGACTCTGCGGTCCAGTCGCTGTTCAAGACGTTGAAGGCGTTCGCAAAGCAAGAGATTTCCAGGAAGCACATGGTCTACGAGACTGCCAAGCAAGTTCAACTGCTTCAGAACATCTCGGAGTTATTCGCTTTGCCACCCACTCTCGTGGACAAGGTATTGCCGCTGAAAGACAAGCTCGACATCCTCTTGCGATCGGACGCGAAGATCCTCGGTCTCGACTTGTACGCGTTTGCCCGTCAAGAGGAGTTTGTTAGACTGCAACACAAGGTCGATTACCTCGAAGTGCTGTCAGAGGAGCAGAGCAGCAGCATCAACATCACCATCAGTCGCACGTCGGAAGTCAACTATGTCGAGTTCATCTTGCAGCAGATCCTCAGCACAAGTGCTAACCGGATGAAGGGGGAGCTAGATGTCTCGCTGGTTGACGAACCGGGAGTGGGGGCTGGTGTCGTGCGCGAGTTCTTCCAGATTATCCAGCACACGTTCTTCAACATACACCCGCTTGATGAAACAACTGGAACTTCCACCGCTATGCCACCCGCCCATGTGACTGAGATCGGCTCGCAATGGCTGCAGTTGGCTCGCGAGCAAAGCCCTCACCGTGGTTACCGAGCCGGAAAGTCCAAGCAACCAGCACCACCGAAGGCGCTTGGTGATATCCAGCGGTTCTTTCCACTTTTCCAGCACGCCTCAGACAGCAGCGACGCGCTTCGCATCACCCCACGCAAGCTCCAGGCGTCGAAGGCTAAGATCGACGAAAAGCAGCAGGCCAAGACCCTGCACCTCACAGCGAAGGAGCTGCTCGTGAACGACGAAGAGACCAAGGCGCTCAAGCAACTGTACCTGTGCGCAGGCCGTTTGTTGGGCCTTGCCATCCGTGACCAACAGCCACTTGACGCAAATTTCCCTCTCGCGTTCTGGAAGTTCATGCTCGTCGAGAAGATGTCGTGGGAAGACTGGTGCGGCAACAACGACGTGTTCAAGCGGAGTCTTCAGTTCATTTTGGACCACGATTTCGACGCATCACCGATGGAATTGCAGTTCGAGTACACCGCGGATGTGCTTGTTATCTCGAGTGATGGGACGGAGACTCTGAAGGAAGAAGGCACAGTCGCGATGGAGATCGAGCTCCCTGGGGCGACTGCTTCAGATGCCGTTACCAACGAGAACAAAGCCCGATACGTGGAGCTGCGCGCCAAGCAATTCTTCTTCGGCAATGAGTTCGAGCTCTACAAGCAGATGCGCGAAGGGCTCGGCGACACGATCCGAAAGGTCGACCTCAAGTTGTTCTTACCTGCCGAGTTGCAGCGTGTCGTGCTTGGAGACCGCCGCATCGACTTCAGCGAGCTGCGCAAATCAGTGATTTACTCACGAGGAGCTGCCGAGACGGTCGACTCGATTCGCTACTTCTGGGACGTCGTGGAGAGCTTCGACCAGCCCCAGAGAGAAAAGCTGTTGACGTTCTGGAGCGGCTCGTCACTTCCTCCTTTGTTCGGTTTTGAAGCGTCAAACCGAACCAACCCGGTAGGTGGCCTGAAATTATCCTCTCCTTCATGTAGGACACTGTGACTGACTCTGCGTTTCTGCTCTCTTCTAGCACGCAGCCCATTGGTATCTCGACCTCGAACCATCTTCCAAGAGCGAGCTTTGCCCAACCGCCAATACTTGGTACGTGGACGCTCGACTCTGTTCGATTTTGAAGCCTAATCTCATGCATGTTGTTTTTGTGAATCAGTGATCGCCGCCTGATGCTCCCACAGTACCCGACCAAGGACAAGCTCCGCGAGAAGCTGCTGGTGGCGCTCGAGCATGGTGCCGTCGGCTACGACCGCATGTAATTCGACCAGTAAGACAGGCAATGTAGACATGTTGTTGATTTCATTCCGAGTCGATCAGACTCGGCCGCGCTACTTGTCCAGGGGCGTGGAAGGCACTGGGCGGACGTGCAGCAGCCCCAGCAGCTCCGTTCTCCGCTTCACTCGGGTCGATGCGTCGGTACCCACGGCGTTCATGGTCCCCACTGACGAACATGGACCTGAAAAACTCAAAGAGCACCGTGAACGGACAGCACACGATCGCCTGGGCCTTCTTCACCATGGCCGCATTGATCAGATTCCACGGCGCGTACGCCTTCCACGCCGCGAGTCCGCCTCCTCCTGATTGTTGAGAGCCTCTGCGTGTGCCAAAGAGCTGCACGACAGTGCCAGGCCACACATCGCCCTTCTTGAGCAGCTTACCCTTGTGGATCAACCGCGCTTGTTCCCTGTACATTGGTAGTACCGGTATCAAGAAAACTCCATGCGACGTGAGATGCCTGGACCATGGAAGGCTCCACGTACTACAGTACGCACAGATTGAAGAGCCCAGCGAGCACGCGCGCTGGGTCGTCGACCGCCCAGATAGACACGTTGAGAATGTAGACAGCGTTGTTGAAGCGGATGGACGCGGGCGCTGGTGCCTCCATCGCCGCGCGCTCGGCCGCGTCGCCGCCGTCGGTCGCTTGGAGCTGGTGCACCGTCTTGACTTTGGCGCTGCAGATCGGACAGAGATTGCGGAAGTCGGTGAGCTGGCAGCAGATACACTGGAGACAGAACTCATGCGCGCAGTCAGTGAGTCCACGCTCAGCGGTGGTGGCCAGCGGCTTCTCACACAGCACGCAGAGCATCGCGGACGTGGTGATCGTGCTTGCTTACGTGTCACTGTGCAGTTCGGCGAAAATGAACAGCTACGAATATCACTACTAAGGAAACCTCATTATAGTGACATTGCGATCCTGAAGAGACGTGGATATTGGTCTCATTTACGAACTCACGAGACGCCGTGAAAGAGAATGCCGGCACCGCCTGCGAAGGGAGAGAGCTCGTCGTCGCTGCGGCTCAAGCCAGAGACCAAGTGGGTATTCACTGTGGCGTGGGCCGTGAAAGCGTGACGTTTCGAAGGGACTGAGACGGTTGCTGTGGGCTGTGATACTAAACACCAGGCCGACGACGACGGAGATGACCAAGACGATCGGCGAGGTGCTCAAGGAGAAGCTGGAAAGTGCTGCGTACCAGTCGGACCGCGCGTCCGCTATGAGCAAGGAGCTCGCGGACGCCATCAAGGCCAAGCTGCGCGGTGGGGTTTTATGTAGATATGGCTGAAGGGTGGGGAAGGAGGAGACTGACCGGAATCTGGGCAGAGGTCAATCACATGCGGTACAAGTACGTCGTGCAAGTCGTGATCGGCGAGCAGCGCGGTGAAGGCGTGCGGTGAGTACACTTTCTACGGTGTATTGCGGTTGGATCCATCGAGTAATTTGCTCTAAACCCTGGTTCTGCGTGCTTTATTAGCATGGGCTGTCGGTGCTTCTGGGACCCGGAGACGGATTGCTACGCGTCGGAGACCTATTCCAATGTGCGTTAATCTCCCATCCCCAATGGCATTAAGGTATTTGGTCTGACCGCTGATGTGGATACAACTCTCCACCTCACAGGATAGCTTGTTCTGCGTCGCGACGGCGTACGCAGTGTACTTGTATTAATTTTAATATTCCACAATCCGATCGGGCTCGCTCTTGCTATCCTCACGCCGTTTGCCGCACGACCTGCGTGAACAGCGACTGGAATGCGTCACTAATGTTCACTCCCGTACACGCCGAGGTTTCGTAGTACTCAAAACCTTTGTTTCTCGCGTACGCGCGTGCCTCATCTTCTGAAACAGCTCGATGACGGTCGACTTTGTTGCCGCAAAGAATGCATGGAAATTTACCGGCGCCAAACTTGGCCGCCTCTCGCAGCCACGCATCCAGCGCCTCAAAGCTCTTGCGGGACGACACGTCGAACATGAGAATACCCCCCTGCGTGTCCTTGTAGAACTCGTTCCGGACTTCGAGAAACTCGGGAAGCCCCGACAGATCCCAAAAGTTGACGCGCACTTCGTGGCCCAGCACGTGTACGGGCTTGACGCCGTAGTCGATGCCGATGGTCGAGATGTACTTGCTCACAAACTTCTCCTCACAGAACCGTTTGATCACACAGCTCTTCCCGACGTTGCTCTCGCCCATGGAAATGATCTTGATGCGCAGCACTGTCGGCATCTTGGGCATCGCGGGGACAATTCCATTCGTTGTGGCGGTATTGGCATTCACTGCTGACTGGTTGTCGCTCGCACCAGCATTGCTGATACGGCGCTTGGACATCACGATTGATCACTACTGCTACTACTGCTGCTGTCGTCCCTCGCACAACAAAGTGTGCCTTCTTGAGATAGCGGAGACCTTCAAAACGCTCTATTCTTGGGAATACATGGGCAACGCCCTGAGCTACTACGCAGTACTTCGAAGTACTTCGCAGTACGTAGGAGCTTTTCTATCTATCTTACATGCACTGGACTTCGTGGCGTGAGAACTTGCGCAGCAGTTCGATGATCTGCGGGTCCTTAATGTTCTGGAGCACGACTGTCGCTTGCTCCAGCGTGATGGTCACAAACTGCCGCGATACTGGCACCAACTTGCTCACTGCCGCGTTGACCGGCTCCAGTATTTTGTCTCGCTCGTCCTGCTCGAGCTGGCGAGTGAGCTCGTTGATCGTTCCGCTCAACGCAGACGACGGGATCTTGCCGCAACCAAGTACATCAAGCGCTTGGAAAATGGCCTGGGCGTCTTCGTCCATTAGCGTCGTTGACGCCACACACGGGGCAGCGGTCTGCTGGTGGATGGAACGCACTGGCGACTCAGGTGGCGGTGGCAGTTGGTCCTCCCGTTGCTGCTGTAGCTGCTCACCTCGTGCGCGCTGCAACACCTTGGGTTCTTGTAACTGGGCGTCTTGTTCGATCTCGCTTAACAAAAGACCCGCAATCTTACACTTGGCTGTCTGGATTTTTTGATCTTCATACAAACCCAATGGCGAGCGCTTGCCCTGCTTGAGCTTCTTGAGCGTCTTCAGCGCGAGTGGGAGCCTTGGATCATCCTGAGCGACGCCACACTCCAGCAGCAGCAGAGCGAACCATGCAAACAGGTCCATATCGTGGGGTACTCGTAGATACATGACCTTGTGGACGGCTGCAGCGTTGTCGACAGTGATCTTGAGCACGTTTGAAACGCCGATCTCGTCAATGTTCATGAGCTCCACACAGCAGCTCCGCAATGCGACTTCAAGCACCTCAACTGTTTGCTGTACTGGCACAGGTTCTTGGCCTGGGGCTTCAGAAAGTCGCGGTAAGCCGGGCTCTAAACGCAGCTTTCCCTCGCGCATCACACAGCGACGCAACGTCCACCGTCCTCGCGGCTTGAACTTGACGTCAATTAGAGACTCTTTGTGCATCGGCGCACGGAACGTGAGCCGCATGGAGCCGCCCTTGAAGTTCTTTTTCTGCCGCAGCTTGTGCCAGATCGTCTCAAACGAGTCATGCACCATGCCCACCTGAGAGATTCCGAGCAACACACTTCCCTGTGGGATCTTGAAGTCTGCAGCGCCGCCTGAAGGCGGTTGGTGGCTCAACACGGTGATGCGTTTCTTGTGCTTTTCGACCACAAAGCCCGCGTTCGCGTGCGAATCTTCCGGCACTTCGACGTTGTACACGACACTGTGGGCTAGTAAAGAGCTCAAGTCGTCGTGAAAGACCTTGTAGCATCTCGCCAAGCTCACATTGAAGGCCACGGATTTGATTGCTTTCATCCATCGCTGCGAGTCTTGGAGCGTCCCCGGTGCGAGCGCGATCTCCTCGCCCAAATTCTGGACGGCAAACGCATTGGCCTTGAGTAAACTCGCTGTCAAGAGGCACGACGGCAGCAGTCGCGTTTCAAACTTGCTGCCCAGCGTGCGGTCGTCCACCTTGACCTTGAGCATCTCGTTTTCGAGCTCCACGTAGCGCCGCTTCCAGGGCCCACCAGGAATGAATTGCACCTCCATAAAGTCGTGCATACGAATGCTGGCGGACGTGGGCTCCTCTGCAGTGTGCTGGTTGTAGCTGCGTGGCTTCGATTGGCGTCCGTTGTGGCGGTACTTGAGTGCGATGATCCGCATTTTGATGGCCAGAATCCACTCCTCTCGCTCTTTGTCCGTCGACGCAGAGAGATGCAAGTGCGCTGGCCCCGTGCAGACCACGAAGGGGTACACCAGACCACTTCCACTGCCTCCAGTGCTGCTTTTCCGGTGTAAATCTTGCTGCAGCTTGGGGTCTTTTTGGATTTTCTTGAGCTCCGCGGTGCTAATCTCTCCGGATGAAGTGGCAAAGCCCGCGAACAGGACAGTCTTGAGGATCTCCACGGGCTCTTCACTCGCGTAGCTCTCGGCAGTGAGGTTGAACTGGTTCATCGCTCGCTTCTGCTGGCGGCCCGACTGCGCGCCACAGTATCGAATCGTCGAGCGGCCCAGCTCCACTGTCTTGAGTCGCCACTTGTACTTGGTCTGCAGCAACGCACGCTGCACTTGCTGACTCACAGCTAGCTCCTTTCGCACCATCAGCTCACCCAGCACCATTTGATGGAGCGCCTCCAGTCGCTCCGTGAGATGGCTGAACCACACGTCGGCTTCCCGCGGAGTATCAGCGATGTACAAGTCGCTCATCCTGTCGGTCGTGAGGCAGAACGAGTTCAACGGCGCGTGCGGATTGATCTCCACGTAGTGGTGGACTTGCGTCTGGTCCGTGAACGTGTAGCTCTCGGCGATGCTTTCACTGAACTCGGGCCGTGGGTCTGTCAAGTAGTAGTCCATGCGCGCGTCTGAGAGCACGACGAACATGCGCTTGCGCTTGGAATCGGACCGCGTGCCATTCTGCACTGTCAGATACCCACACAAGATGCCCTGGATGTAGTCCTCCATGCTGTTGTTTGCTGCACTGAGAAGAGAAGTCTCCGTCAACGTGCAGCCTTTGGGCTCAGGAGCCTGGAAAGCTGTGATAGGTACTAGGTAAGAAGAAGGCTCTTGCGTGGCGATGATAAGACTGTGAGTGTGTGCGTGTGTGTGTTTATTATAGGATGCTGGACGAAGTCTCATGTCCGAGCGAATCAAAAACGGAGCTTCTTTCGTGGAGTGGATCGCGTCCATCACACGTCAACTGCCGACTCCATGGCGAGGTCCTCAGCTTCGTCAGGCGATCCGCCTTCAGGGAGCTTCGTAGACTGGTCGAGCGGGACGTCGTGGTCTTGCTCCGCGTCATTTATCTGAGGGACGTCTTCCTCAACCACCTCACTCATCGCTGCCGTGAGTGTGCTGGAAGCAGCTGCTTCATCGACGCTCATGGGACTCAGAGGCTCCATGACGTTGTTCTCGAGCTCCATACTGTGCATCTCCGCCTCATACAACGGCGACTGGAGGCTGTTCTTCTCAACAGATCGCAGTTCGTATGCTCGAGCAATCGCCCGAGCCACATCCTGTGCGAGACACACGCGGTAGTGACTGATATCGTGGCCATCGGGCTTCTTCGGCGATGGAATCTCGACAGAAAGGCGACCGCGAGGGCTACCAGACGACGACTTGGTCTCAGTAGACAGCGTCGTATCTTTGGATGGCGTGGCCGCTCTTGAACGCGACGCGAGCGCCGGTGTGTTTCGAGTCACGAGCACTTCTCTCAGTGGCTTGCGGTTGCCGTCGTGGTTGTATGGGATCCGACGAATGGCGACGTCCGAGATCTGGAGCGGATCTCTTGTGAGCTGGCGGCAGGGCTTGGAGTTGGGCGAGAACACAAGCGAGCTAGTTGCTGCGACGTGGCACAAATCGTTGACTGTCATCGTCTCGAGGTCATGCGAGAAGTGCTCCATAATAAACTCGCGGATGTCGCCTTCAAAGTCCACGTTCTCGATCTTGCTGGCGATCATCTGCCAGTCGTACTGCTCGTTTGCGAGCGTCGAGGACTCAAACACGACATGTTTGCGCAGATTCGTGGCCAAGTTCGAAATGCGGTGCTCGGCCATTTGCTGTGTGCATTTTTATAGGTTAGAAAAAGCTTCCAGAAAACCACACACTCCACTAATATATCAGACGCACCTGGTACTCAGTGAGCACGGACTGCAGCGTGCGATACATATCGAGACGGCTCTGCTCGACGTTCTCCCAGGTCTGGATACACTTGCGGCGCGATACTTCCGCCGCCTTTTGACATTAATCAAGTGGTGAGATTTGGGTACTGTACTCAGCACAATGATCCGAGATACCACCCAACAGTACTCACCTCGAGAACCGTGACGGCCTTGACGTAGACGTTCTCTTTGCGCTGCTGATCCGACGCGAGCAGCCAATTGACGAGCTTCTGGCTGTTGTTGTTGATCGTCTGGATTGCTGCAGCACTCTTCTGCCGTGGACGCCCACCAGGAGGAGAACCCATCATACTCGATCCAATCATTGCCTCTATGCGGTCGCTGTCGTCCATGCCCATGTCGATCTCCGCGAGCTGCACGTGGTACTGGTGCTCGATCATCGTACTGGAGAAGCCCGCGTCCATGGCAGCGGCAAACTGCGTGGTCGCCTCTCGGTAGTTCTTGTCAAATGACTGGTAGTGTCTCTTGTACTCGTCTTCGTGGACCTTGGCCTGCTTCTTGATGTTGTTGACCAGCTTCACCAGGTTCTGGGCCTTGTCATTGTTGTACGTGTACAAGGCCTCAATGGGACGCAGCACATCCTCCTCCAGATTGTTCGCTAGGATCTTGTGCTGCACGCTCGTGTTCAGGTACTGGGCCTTGAGTTTGCCCAGCGCCTCTTGCATCGTGCCGTGTTCGAGCTCCTCGAGATGCGACTGCTGCGTGAAGCGGCTGAGCTCGTTCGCGTAGTGGCGCTCCAGCGCGATGCGGTTCTTCAGCAGCGTCACCAGATTGCTCTGCGTGGTGAGGCCCTTGCTGCAGCCGTCACGCACCTCATCAAGGTTGAACAGAAGATCCGTCGCAAACGAAAGATGCGGCACCGTCACGCGATGGCCGCCTGGAGACGGGGACAACGCGCTGGTCACTGCAGCCATACTGCTTAGAAAGTTGTATATGTGGGCGTGGTACTGTAGCTGTGGGTCGCTGTGGAATACAGCGCGAGTGCTTCTCCTTCGAGGTCGTCGGTCCTTGGCGGGCCTTTCTTGGACTTTGTCATCGAAGCGGCTCATAAGAACGAAATGAAGCGATCTGATTGGCTAAATAGAAGCACCCACATACTGCAACCTTTGCGTAATGAAGTCATTAGAGATGGGTTCATGAACCTCATTTAGCAACGAACAAGTACTGGGGTGGGCATTCAAGCGGGGGAATCGCGTTGAAGTTGGTTCGTGAAGCGTCGCCATACTCCGGGGGCTAGTATGGAACGCTATTGGCGAGTGGTGTTTCTCCGTGAATATTGAGCGAATACGAGCCATCGACGAAAATGCAGAAGCAAGGGAAGGAAGCACCGCCTTCTGTGGCCACCGCACCGCGCCAGTTGGAGCCGCTGGCTCGCCACAGGCCGTCCACAAGCGGCACCACCATCCCCTTCTCCCCCATCCACAGCGGATCGCAGCACAATCTGAGCACGCCATCACTGCATATCGGCAGTCGCGTTGGGTCTCAGCGAGGTAGCATATTAGTCGGCGTTAATGCGCCTGCTGACAGCCTGGTCTCGCCCACCAAGCGCCAGTCCATCGCCCAGCGCAAGCGATCAAACGTGCGACGCGCGTCGACGAGACACGGACTCTCGATCCGAAATGGACGCCGCAGTACGAGCCCTCCGCGTCGAGAAAGCAGCAGAGGAAATGGGCGGCTTCTCAATGGCGATAGAAACCAGCAGTATGAAGAAGACGCGGCGAGAGGCGGTGGTGGCCGCTCGGAAGAAGGCGAAGACTCGGACTCCGAGTCGGACGAAGACGCCGGCCGCAATGACCACGATAATCTGAACCTGTTCGACACGCGCATAGCGGATAAGCTGTACAAGGAGAGCCAGGAAGCTGCTGTGTACGACGACCACGGGAAGAAGTACGTGGGCTTCATCGACCGCCGTGGGATCACGCCGTTTGTGACGTTCACAACCACCGAGACCCCGCCGAGCCAACTGCAGCATCGCCTGCTGCAGGACTCCAAGCACAAACCTTCGTGTGGCTTCTGTAGCTCCACGAATCTCGTGTGGGTGTTGCGGTGCTCGTTCTGTGGCTGTGCACGCACGGGCGACGCGCCACGACTCAAGTATCTGATCGATATGGTGCTGAGTGTGAACCCGACGATCCCACCCGCGGATCTGGCCAAGCGCGTGTTGGAGTACGCCAAGTTTGACCACGTCGCCATGAAAGTGGAGGAGAAGTTCAAGCAGGCGAGTCTCGTGCGCGCCAAGGCCGCGATCATGATGATGAGCCGCACAATCGCGATGCTGCGCACGCAGACCATGCGCATGATCTTCAACGCCTGGCGCGGCAACAACGCGATCCAGGCGAGCCACGAAGTGATCATGCATCGGCTCATTAAAATCAAGGACATCCAAGTGAAGGCGCAAAGCAGAGAGCAGGTGTTTACGATGTGGAGAAGCTACGTGGACCGCATGGCCGAAGAACGGTCCCAGCGGTTAGCGATCGCGTCCAAGCGCAACGATCTCACCAAGCTGCGGCGCATTTGGATGTACTGGCAGACGTTCATGCGCATGCGATCCAAGGAAAAGCTACAGCGTATGAAGGCGCAGCACGAAGCCGAACGGTACGCTGTGTTTGCTGGTGAGGGGGAATTGATCAATGAGATCTGTCTGACTGATTGCTTGTTGTCGGTAGGAGAGAAACCCCAAATGAGTTTCTCAAGGTAACTGAGTGCGCCGCTGGATCGACCTGCAAGACCGATAGCTGATTTGTGTTACCGTACTGGTATATGGATAGGAAATCGAGCGCCTGAAAGAGGCAGTGGCTGAATCACGACGGCTGGTGTTCGCGACGACAAACGCGATGCTTGATCTTCTCCACCAGTCGATCCACTTCGCTGACGCCGACGTCCAGAGTGAGTTGCCACAGCATTGGGTACTGATCGCAATCGCAGTTTATTAACCTCTGGTGCAACGTGCTGCAGAGGTGCTGGAGCTGAAGCGAATGTTCCCGACGACAGCGGGCCGGTTCTTTGATTCTGTATATGGCGACAAGATTTTGGAAGGCTTGAGCAACGGCCACGTCGCCACGGGCGATGAGTTTAGCACCGACGACGCAGCGATGGACGAGCTCGTGGCCAGAAACCTGGAAGACACGCGTGCTTCAATCGAGAAGATGCCGTCCTCCGAGAGCCTCATCCAGTGGATCAACTTCCAACGCCAACGCGCCACCTCCACCTCTCGCGTTGCAATCAATGCAACTACTCCCTCTGCATCAACACCCGGCCCCGGTTCTCCATCACCAGGCAATCGTCCGAGCGTCAAGTTGAAAATGAAAGACAAAATCAAAGAAACGAAGGCCATCAAGGGGCTTCAGGATCTGCGAACGAATATCTCGAGCCCAGCCGTGATGCTCAAGCTGCTTTGCCACACGTCTGTGGACGCACGGGCTGAGTATCACAAGTTCCGAGCCACCGAGTCAGCCAACCTCGTCGCTGCCATTGCTGCCGAGAATTCCACGACGTCCACGACACTCACACCGGCAGCACAAGTACAGCTGAAAGCATACTTCAAGATGGTGGGTCGACTGCTCCAGCTGCCATCCGACGTCATCAACAAGGACGCGTTCGTGCTCAACGACTTCGACTCGCTGTACGCCTACGCGGTGTATTTGTTCACGTTCCACCCCAACTACATCGCGCCAGGGCTCGTGTTATCCCCGCGGTATCATCTCAACTTCCAGTTCTTCGTGCCGCAGTGGGAGAAGATCCAGAAGAAACTCACGGACGACGCATTTGATCCGTTTGCTCAGCAACAGTTTTACATTTTCTTGGCCAAGATCAAGAAAGTGTACAAGCAGTTTGTGCGGTTCGAGTCCATTTGCCGAGGCGTGGACCAGATCGCGCAATGGCACCAGCTCTCCACATTACGAGATACATTTAATGATTTCACCAGGCGCGCGCTGGGCAAAGACTCGAATATCTCTATTGCGTTGGAGAAAGAGACGCTCGCAGCATGGGTCTCACTGCCTGCAGCCAAACTGCTGACGATGTGCGAGGGTGAAGACGAGCTGCTGCAGATTGAAAACGTGTTCAAGGACAATGTGCTCGACCTCATCAAGATTTTCCGCATTTACGGCAGCGGATCTGGTGGGAAAGGCATTCTAGAGCAAGAATTTCTCAAGGTGATGACCAAAGCCGGCGTGACGGACAAGAAAAACATCCTGCGATCGCATTTACAGCTCATTTACCAGCAAGCACGGCAGCAAGGCAATAATTCCAGTTTATCCAGCGGTGCGAACAGTGCATCGAACCAAGGGTTCGCAAATAGTCCAGCGGGTTCGAATACGATTGGCGAGAACGACGACGAGGATGGAGACACGGGCGGGGAAGATCGAGGTGCGACACCGAACGAGTTCTTTGAGGCGCTCGTGCGGGTCGCATATCACAACTACCAGAAGCGTAGGCTTCCTATGGGCGCGACTGGGGATGCAAGTGTCCTACTTCCCAGTGCCAGTCCAGCGAGTGCGTTTGGTCCTGGAAGTCCTGGTGTGGGTATCTCCAATCCATCGTCTTTGCTGGCGCAAGTGACCGAGCTGGTCGTTGACAAGATCGTGCCGCTGACCAAGAAGTTCCAGGAGCAAGGGCTCATGTTCAAGAAGCAAATGGTGCATCCGGACGTGCAGTATGTGTGCAAAGCCCAAGAGCGCCGTCTCAAGCGAACGTTTCTCACGTATTCCCAGAAAAACAAAAATCCCGGATCGCGAGGCAAGCTCATGGATCTCTCCGACTTTGAGGCGCTGCTCAAGGACAAACGATTAGTGGACGCGCTCTTCCCACACGGTAAGATCAAGCAGCTCGTTGCGTTCGTTCAGCAAGACGGAGATCTTTCGTCCATGGGTGGTGGAGCAGGTCTCGACTCGGACACGGAGTTTGTGTTCGCTGAATTCGTGGAAGCATTGGCTGCGATTGCCGTGTTTCGAAACGCGAATCCGTATCTGCCGCTGTCCAAGAAGCTGGAGACGTTTATTGAAGAAAACTTCTAGTACGACGTAGTACTACGTCTCTGTTGTGGTCGCGAGCCCCACTTCTATAATACGGCAGTCCACGACAGTCTCTTTGCTGATCGAGACACCGGGTGCTAAATACTTTTCGATCTCCCCGCCTTCTTCAAAGCTTCCAGGCCAGAAGTAACTTGACTTATGTGTCGTCTCCAGCCAGCCTAAATGCTTCAGTGCTGCTGCAGCAAGACTCGAACAAAAGTACTTGCGCTTTGGAGAATCTTGCGGTGAGTCGTCGTTCGGCTTCGGTGGAGGTGGAGCAGCCAGTGCGCCAGTGGACCGTCGTCGTGTAGGAGTTGAGGGTCTTCTGCCGTCTGAAGACGTCGTGGAGGCCGTTTGGGAGCTTCGCCGTGTGAAGGAGGAGACTGGTGTACCTGCTGGCGTTTTCTTCGCGGCCTCGACTGGTGAGCCGGAGCACGAACCGGTTAAATCCAGTCGTTCGGACTCGCCTCTCGTCTGCAAAATGCCTAGGATACTGTACGGATTGCCTTCGACCCGCGCGACGAACTCCATCATTTTCTTCATCGCCTCTGTAGTTCGCTTCACAGTGATACGGCGCACGACAATTGAGTTGGAGACCTCTCTTGAATACGCCATGAGCCGCGCTTTGAGCGAGTACACTTGGATCCCTTCACCGGTTGCCTCCAAGATACGAAGCAGATTCCGCGACGCGCCAGGCACGACAATGCCAATGTGGTCATACTTGGAACCAGTGACTTTGCGCTGGATCACACTGGCTCCGAAGCGGCACGAAAACATGATGATATCGCCAAAATCCAGACCCACGTGGAGTGCCGTGACGTGGATCACGCTCTTTTCGTTTTTGCTCAAGTCGCGATCTCGAGAAGTCGAGACCACGCCGAGAAAAGACAGCAACAGCACGTCGAGGCTGATCTGAGCATGCTCGAGCAGCTGGAGCACGTACTTCTCAAGCTGCATGCGTCGCTTGGCGATGAAGTGCCCCTCGAGCGGCGTGAAGACGTGCTTGGACGGCAGCTTGGGTAGCGCCACGTGTGGATACTTCTGTTTGAGCTCTTGGTTCAGGGAGTGGAACTCTTTGAAGCGGCGTTGTACTTGCCACTTCATGTCGTTGTACGCGACGTCGAGAAGATACGCCGTGTACGTGCGTTGGGACAAGTCACTGACCCTGTTCTTGGTCGTCGAGATCGAGAGCTCGATCTTTGGAAAGGGCATCGCGCTGACGGGCTCGAGACGCATGGCGATCTTCTGCATAGAGTGGTCGATGGACACAAAGCGAGAGAGTGGGTGGTGCTCGTCTTTGAGCCAGACGCCGGTGTCACTGTCCGCGAAGAGCACAAAGTAATCCGCCTCGTGCCGTAAAAACCCTTGAAGCCATGAGAAGTCGTAGGAGTTGGTGTTGTGGGCCACCTACAAAATGAACGAGTGGGTGAGGTTTCATCTTTTGGATTCTTGCTGCCTCGTGGATAGGATACTAACCGACTCAAGCACGTTCTTGCGCATGACATCCAGCGCTAACAACTTGATCTGATGTAAAGGCACATCCTGGCAAAGAGCGTCGCTCAGGGGAACTGACACCGAGATTCTACATTCATCAAACACACGACATTTAGCCTCGGAGATCAGTAGAAGAACCGAGTTGGAAGCGTACCGGTTTTTCTTGGGGTCGACGACTGTCACCTCAACGACCGCGACGGTCTCAGCTTGTGCTTTCGGTGTCTACACCACCAGCCAAGTCCGTTCAAGACCACAACCAGCATGTGCACAACATACAAATCACGTACATGACTGGGAGACCCATGGTTGAGTCGCTGGAACAGATCCGCCGCGGTGTCTGCGTCGCTATCGCTCTCGGAATCGTAGTCCTCCGAGTCGCTCGATGCAAACCGAAGAAACGCATCGGAGCTGTCGCTACCACGCAAGCCTGGTTTCGGATTGCGGAGTTGCTTCGCCAGCTTCAGCGCGCGGATCCAATCCACACGCTCGCTTTCCACTGCTGCTTCAAAGTGGAATTCTACTTGATCTCCACCGCCTTCACTGTCTCCGCTTCTGCTTCGGCTTCGTCGTCGACGGCCGCCACTGCGAGGACGCGTCACCACCACGAATCGCCAGCCGAGATGGAACTCGTGGCCATCAGCTTCCACCGGACGAACTGTTTCAATGTCATTGACACGGAACAGCTCCAGCCACTCCATCTTGCCTGTCTCTTCGTCTGTAGCACCATCGTCTTCCTCCGTCGATGGCAGCGTCCCAAGTCCGTGACTGAAGAGCACGACCGACACATTGTACCACGCGGCCGACGCCGTGCGCAGCCGTAGCTCTCCACGGTGGAGGCTGTTGGCGAGCGACACCTGCTTGGACATGGCGCGTCAACTGCACACACACAGACGCTGATCACTTTGCGGTTTCTCGCACCGTTCGCACTGAAACGCGTGCTAATGTGGGGTTCTGGAGCTCTTGGTCGTGGAGCCTTGCCGTCTTTCTTATCATTGAGCGACTCAGGTTTCCAAATGGATAAACTCAGGTATCTGATACTGAGTAACTGACAGAATATCGCCTTGTTTTGAGTATATGAAAACTATCTCACCTTGTTTTGGTATCAAGAGCTGCTTCCCGCCAAAAGCTCACCATTCCCATCGTCCACCCAGCATAATTTTTCTATTGTGAAGCCATGGCGACGGACGCGACGCCTGGGAAGCCGCAGAACCTGCAGCGCGTGCAGCTGCTGGCCAGCGACGCGCCGCAGAACTGTCTGAATGACGTGCCTGTGATGATCGGCATTGATGAGGCGGGGCGTGGGCCTGTCATGGGTCCGATGGTGTACGGCGCCGCGTACTGGCCGGTGGCCGAGAACGACGCGATGAGCGCGCTGGGCTTTGACGACTCGAAGGCGCTGAGCGCCGAGAGCCGAGAGGGGCTCTTCGAGAAGATGAAGGCGAACGACGGACTCGGGTGCGTTTCTCTGTGCTGAACAGTACGGCGTGTACATGTGGATGGCTTGACTGACATTAGTCGGTAGATGGATCGTGCGCATGATCTCGGCGGCGGAGATCTCGGACCACATGCAGCGCCAGACCAGCAATCTGAACGAGATCTCACGCAGTGCTGCAGTGCAGTTGATCAAGGAGATCCAAGCCAAGGGCGTGAATGTGAAGCAAGTGTTTGTGGACACGGTGGGCGACCCCAAGTGGTACGAGTCGTACCTCACCAAATACTTCCACGGCACGATCCAGTTCCGCGTCGAGAAGAAAGCCGATAGCCTGTTCAAGGTCGTGAGTGCTGCTAGTATCGCAGCGAAGGTGACGCGCGACCGCATCATCAGCGACTGGGAATGGGAGGCGACGTCATTGAACTTGTCGCGCGAGTTTGGCTCCGGGTACCCGAGCGATCCCAGGTTTGTCATGCAGTACAGAGCTGTGGATCACTGCACGACGCGTTGCTTACCATTTCCATCGAATATCATAGAACCAAGACGTGGCTGATAGAGAACGTGGACCCTGTGTTCGCGTTTCCCAACGTCGTCCGCTTCAGCTGGGGCACCATTGAGCCGTTCCTAGCCAAGGCGACCCCAGTTGACTGGCCGTACGAACGTGAACTGGAGAAGGTAAGAGGCCTGTAAGGCTACTATAGATAGCATGTATGTATCCTGTCTTCTGACGTGTGGATCTCTACAGGCAGGAGCTCCAGCAGGGACTCAGAACATCACGTCGTTCTTCTCGGCGTCTGCACAGGGCGGTGCGAAGACCGCACCAACCGCACAACGGTCCGAGTTCTTCCGCCAGAGACAACTGCACGATGTGAACGACTTCTAGGATCCGATACTACCGGTAGAGTAAAGTAAATAATGGGATGCATTCTCTATTTGGGTGTGACTGATACTACTTACTGGACATAGTTACTAGGTTTACAATCTTGACGCTTTTGTCAACGTCACGTCACGACAGGAAGGACGGCGGCGAGTTCCAAATGCTGGCGTTTACTTATGCCTTCTCAGACGCCTTGGAGAGCGAGCTGAAGAACTTGAGCTTACGGCTGGGGACTTTGTGGAGAGCTGGGCGGCGTTCCTCGAGCTCCTCAAAGTCCGACAGCGTCGAGTGGCTGTCGGTGTCACTGAACACCGAGGCCTCTTCGGCCGAGTCCAGCACTGGCTCCTCACACTCCCGGGTCTCGTTCTCACTGTCATCGTCGAGGCAGTCTTCGTACTCCATGTCATCCTCCAGCACGGTCTTGAGTGTGCCGCACTGGTTCACAACAGCACGGTCGCTGGGCGTGAGCTTGCACTGTGGGATGGGGTTGGGCAGCGCGTACGACAAGCGGTGCGCGGGGTTCTTCACGATGGAGCTTCCGAGGAAGCCACGCAGGATGGACACGCCGACGTCGCTGATGTGCTTCTGCTCCAGGTACGACTGGCTGATGAGCAGGCGGTGGAGCACGACCAGGTACTCGAGGAATGCTGTGCAGCGGTGTTCAATGACCAGCCCGGTGTTGGAGCGGATCTTGTGCTTGCGCGGGAAGTACAGCTCCTTGACCATCTCCTCGAGCTTGGGGAACACGGCCTGGAACTGCTCAAAGTGCTCGATGATCATCTCGCGCAGCAGCAAAAAGTCCGAGTAGCGGCGGTGGACCACCCAGCTGCGGCCCGTGATGGCGTTCTGCACGTGCACAGCGTACAGCGTGTAGTGCTTCTTGTCCGTGGCGACCACGCCGGCTCTCGTCTTGGCGCGCACGGGCTTGACGTTGTACACGGCGATGGAGCCCATGGACAGCATGGACCGCTCAATGGCCGTGCCGCCCATGACCAGCGGCCGCTTGTCGGCGCCGCCGTACACGCTGCTGGCCTTGACGATGAGCGACGAGAGCCGCGGCTGCTGCGACGCGGAGGACGCGGACGCCTCACGCTTCGCGGCGATCTCACGGCGCACGCCTGCAGACGAAGAGGAGGACACCACGCGAGCAGTCATGTTCATAGGTATTGCTAGTGCTCAGTGGGGGCGAGTGGGGGAATCCAATACTGCGGGAGATGTGGGCGGCTGGATGCTGGAACCAATAATTGTTGGGCGGTGATTATGGACAGTGTGGTTGTCTCTGGGTGTTGCAGTGTCGGTGCTGCTTGCTCGCAGCCAGTTCTGCAGCTGGGGAGCGAGCAGACGGGGCAGCTGACCAGGCGAGCCAAGTTGGCTCAGCCAACGCGAGGAGCGGGTCAATGTGGCCGGCTTATGTGCGTGGTAGCTCCCAGCCACATGGCGGCTCGTCTTCTCGTGTGTGATTTGATTGGTGGAAAGTAGATGAAGCCAGATGCGATTGGATGGAAATCGATTCGTGATGACGATTTCCGTGCGATCCGACTACTGGCGCAAGTTGAACTGCGAGTGAGATGCGGCGGCACGACGGAGAGTTGGGAAGTTGGAAAGTTGGATTCCAACTTGGATGTGTTGGGCTTCGTGGGATTGTTGGTGGAGAGACCGAAATTCGTTGGTTTGTTGGTTGTTTGTTATCTGTTTATGGTGGCGGAGATAGGATCGATGAACAGTCGCTCGAGTTAAACTCGTCAAGTTTCATGCCGCTCCACAGCACTGTCTTGCCCAACCAGCGGCTCGCCTCCACACAAAAGTAGAAAGAAGCAGCCAAAGTTCAAACACACAAGCAATGCGTTGGGCGCTCCAGTTGAGGCTCCACAAAGTAGAAGGTGCGCACGAACTTATAATTATCCTACGGTATGATCGCATACCGCACAGAATCCTCGCAGCTCCTTTTGGCCGTTTGGCCAAAAATGCTTTTCCACTAAAATCGGAGGCTCAAGCTCGTGGTTTGGGTGCTTCTTATCGGAAACAGCTTTTTTAGCCAAATGCGTGTTCAGTGATTTTGACTGTGATTTCGAAGCTTGTGATCTTGCAGCTGGCGCCTGCAATGTGCTGGAGCTGGATGATATTATCGCCCCATTTGGTTTTCAGCACTGGATGCTATTCCACCTGATGGAGTGCGGCAAACATCACAATGGCTCTTGCATCCACCTCGTCACCGAGATGATGGCCGTCCGCCAAGCCAGATGCAGTGCAATAGCCTTGAAAGACAGCGTGCCGGTCGTCCGAGCCGGATGCGTGGGCATGTCTGGGTGTGAATTCGGTCGAGGAAGCTAACAACGTTAAATGCGGTGCGGTAATTCAGAGCTGTACGGTGCCTCGAGCCCAGGAGGGTCCCGCTTCAGACGGATGATGCCTCGTTGCATCGCGCGGAGGTGGCATGACATTGGCATCAGCGGAGACATACGCACGGTGTCAAAATCGTGTGCTCTGAACTTTGGATGGCAGTCAATGGCACTCACCGTGGGAGAGAGAGATCCAGGCAATCGACCGTGACTTGGCTTGCTCAGCAAAATGCTGTTTGCTTGTCCGAGCTTCGAATCGAACTGCGATGCCGCTCCACCAATGTGGCGATCTCCGGCGTTCAGCAACTCTGCTCTCTGTGGCGTGCGTGTGATGGTAATGATCCACAAGCCCACGATCCAAATCGCGTTGTCCACCGGTGATGGATCAATCCTGAGCGTTGCCTTCAACGTGAGACCGACAGACCGATCAGTTACGAACCTTGTACATCATATCAGTTCGTATCATCCTCTCCAGAGGAAAACGGGTTCACAACCTTTTTCGCCCAAGCATTCAAACCCGGCCCGCCTCGTATTGTTGGCGCCAACATTTTATTGGCGGGGGAAAGGAAAGGAAACCTCACGGATTGAATTGGAAGCCAGGGCAACGATGGTGATGCTGGGCGTGAAGGAAAGCGTGAGCGGCAAGCAGTTCCCGCTAACGGAGGAAGGAGATGAAGTGCGTGTGTGCGGCAACAAGGGCGCCGTGTACCGCAGCGGCGACAAGGTGGCGCTGCGCTGCTGCGCCAAGGCCACGATCGTCGTCACGCGCAAACTCAAGCAGAGCGTGTTGCGGCAAGGAGATGTCGGGCTGTTGGACGTGCGGTGCGTGGAATCATAGTAACTCAGGACTACGGTATGGAAGGGAGAAGAGCGTCCGTGACTGACTATGTGGATTGTGGTATTTGTAGTGACGTGTTCTACGCGAATGGTACGCTGACCAAGTACGAGGTCGTGGATCTAGACGCCTCGCACAAGGTCACGTTCGACGTTGCACCGGTTGTCGCATCCACAACAACAGCTCCAGCATCAACGACCACAGTACCAGCATCGACGGCTTCTTCAGTCATCCGCCCAGCGTCTTCGTCGTCATCGACGTCGTCCAATGGCGTGACCACAGTCGCCGGTATCCGCGTGCAGGCCACGCGCTTGGATAACTCCACATCTTCGCGTTATTTCTCCAAGGCCACGCCATCGTCGTCGCTCTCCCGACTCAGCAGCAAGCGCGTGGACGTTCCCGACCGCATGGAGAAGCAGCGCAGTCCCCAGGACGTGGCGGAAGCAGTGGTTGAAGTGGGCAAGTCCGTCCCTGCGACTAGAAAGCGAACCCAGCTACAGATCGTGGATGACGATGAGGACGATTTCAGTGACGCAGACGCAGAGGAGAAGGACAAGGACGATGAAGAGGCCATGACGCCCGTCAAGCCACGTGCCAAGAAGTCGCGTGTGATCGTCGAGTCGGAAAATGACGACGAAGAGGAAGACGACGACGACGATAAAATCGAGAAGGGCGTGAGTTCAGACGTGTCATCCCCTGCAGAGGAAGATGACGTGTACGTCCATGAGCTCAAGCTCAAGCAGGAGCGAGACGGTGGTGCGGCCAACAAGTGGATGGACACGTTCGGTCGCAACGGCAGTAAGACAGCAGTTGCCGCGTCGAGCGGATCCTCCACGAGTGAAGGCTGGTTCAGTGCGCGTGACAAAGAGAAAAGCCGTGGGTCTACGAAAGCCAAGTCAAGTAAATCGTCGTCCAGCAAGCGTCTAGGGCTGGGATCGGCATACGAAGATGACGAAGATGACGTGGACGCGGACCACCCGATGCGATCGCATGATGAAGTCGGGCAGCTTCTGCACGAGTGTGGGCGCATCGCTGAGAAGCTGCGGCGCTCGATCAAGAGCTGGTCAGGGAACGGCTCTTCCTCGCCGACAAAGGGCTCTGCTGAAGACGAAGAAGCTGAAGCAGAAGACGACACCCACATCACGTTATCCGAGATCAATCCCGCGGGCAATCGCGTGGTAACACAGGCCGACATCCCGGAGATCTGCGAGACGCTCGAGCTCAAGCCGTACCAAGTCGTTGGTCTCAACTGGCTACTGCTGCTGTGTGACAATGGCGTCTCGGGCGTGCTGGCTGATGAGATGGGTCTCGGCAAGACCGTTCAAACGATTGCGTTTCTGCTGCTCATGCACGCGTTTGCCAAGTCGAAAGACGCCGCCAAGTACGGCGGCCCGCACATCGTCGTCGTGCCTGCTAGTGTGCTCAACAACTGGAAGCGCGAGTTTGCGTGGATCGCGCCGACGCTACGCATCGTTGTGTACCACGGCAGCAAAGACGTCCGATTTGACCTCCAGGAAACGCTCGGCGCCGACGATTTCGATGTGATCCTCACGACGTACACGTACTTCGAACGCGACACGTGCCAGGACGACCGTAACTTCCTGCGCTCGTTCCGATTCGGCTGCATGATCTTGGATGAAGGTCACAGTATCAAGAACTCGAAGACGTCGCGATTCCGACGCATCTCGGCGATGCGAGCGAGAAACCGCTTGGTGCTGAGTGGCACACCCATCCAGAACAACCTCAACGAGCTACTGGCGTTGCTCAGCTTCCTCATGCCGAAGATGTTTGACCACGGCTCGGATGAGCTGCTGTCGTTCTTCGACGGAACGGAAGAGAAGAAGACAACGAAGGTGCGCAAGATTCTGGCACCGTTCGTGTTGCGGCGCGAGAAGAAGTACGTGTTGACCCAGCTCGTGCCGAAGACTGTCGTGGTGGAGATGGTGAAGCTCGAGGACGAGCAGCGCAAGGCGTACACGGATCTTGTGGAATCTGTCATCAAGCAGAAACAAGCACAAGCGTCGTTGAAGACGGAAGAGAAAGAGCGCAAAAAGAAGAACAACAGCAAGTTTGACCGCCAGGTGCAACTTCTTCTGGGTGAAAAACCAAGCAAGGTCAAGACTGATAAGAATGGCGGCTCGACGAGCGATGTTGCGATCTTCACTCAACTGCGCAAGGCAGCGAACCACCCCGTGCTGCTGCGGAACCACTACGTGAGCGACGAGGTGCTCGATACGATGACTCGCTGTTTGCACCGCGCGGAGGCTTTCGGCAACCAGTGCTCGATGTCGATGGTTCGTAAGGAACTGGAGAGCTACTCGGACTTTGAGCTCCACGATCTGTGCGTGCAGTACGGCGGTAGCGAAGAGCTGCGCAAGCTCCAGCTGCCGATGGAGGTGCTGTTAAGCTCGGCCAAGTTCAAGTATCTGCTTGACTTGTTGCCGAAGCTGAAAAGCGAAGGCCACCGCGTGCTGATCTTCTCCCAGTGGACCAAGTTGCTGGATCTGCTGGAGGTGCTTATGGGCCACATGGACTACCGCTACCTGCGATTAGACGGCTCCACGGACGTCGCCGAGCGCCAAGGAATGATCGACTCGTACAACCAGGACAAGAACCTGTTCGTGTTCTTGCTCTCGACGCGTGCCGGTGGATTGGGCATCAACTTGACGGCAGCTGACACAGTGATTCTTCACGACTTGGATTTCAATCCGACGAACGACGAGCAGGCGTGCGATCGTTGCCACCGTATCGGCCAGACCAAGCCAGTCTCGATCTACAAGCTGGTGTCGGAGGACACTGTCGACCACGACATCTACCGACTGGGCGAGTCGAAGACGCAGCTCAACAACGCTGTGCTAGGCAAACTGAACGCGCACCGACCCGGTGGCCAGAAGTTCAGCGAAGGCGCGACCGTGGAGATGCTGCTGGCATCCGTGCTGTCGTCCTACAAGAAATAATAGACCAACTGCCCGCAATTCAACGGATTGCGACACGAAAAGGTTGGTGGGTTTGATCATGTGTCTTGCTGTCTACTGCAGATCACTGTGCTGCTGGCGTGGCCGGTAAGACTTCGCCTTTTGCGAGCTCTTCTTTGGGAATATACTGCAGACAGATGAACGAAGTCAGCGTCAAGAACAACAAGCGACCAGTACACAATATGGCAGGCTTACGATCGACCGCGTTTCCCGGCGCGCCATCTCGTCTTCGAGCTCTTCCGACAGCGGCGTGATCATCGGCAGCCCGATATCCTCGGGCTCGACGCCCATGTTGATGCTGCTCTGGTACTGCTCTTCGTCCTCGTCTTCCATGTCCTCGTCCTCATCCTCTTCGTCGGAAGACGATACTACGACACCCTGATGCAGCCGACGACTCAGCTTATCGGTGGTGCGTTTGATCTGGTTGACCATCTGCGTGATCTCCTGGAGCGCCCCAGGGATCAAATCTATCGACATCTCGGACTTGGTGAGCTTGCGGGAGACGGCGTCGATCTGCTTCACGCGTCGCGACGACGAAGACGCTGAGGAGCCTTGGTGATGAAGCTCTCGGTTCGGCGGGTGGTGTGGATGAATGGGCGATAGTGGCGGGCCACCGTGCGGCGGGAAAATGTGGTTGTTTCCCTGGCTACGCGAGGACGAGACCCCTGCGAAAGAAGTGTCTGCCGACCGGTCGATGTTCTGCGACTGCGCAACTGGCCGTGCTGGGGACCGTAAAGGACTGGAACCTACGACGCTATTACGGCCACTGCCAATGCGAGAGAGCGAATGCGACAACCGTCGCATGTTGTTGCTCATGGCCGCTCGGTCCGCGATCTCTTTCAGTTTGTCGCCGAGTTTCTTGGCGCGGTAGATCGTGCGAAGGGAGACCGACATGCGCCGCGCCTTGAGTGACTTCTCCACGACGATGTTGAGTTGGTTCTGGATCTTCATCTTCTCGGTCGGCGACTGGATGTTCATGTTGTCAAGCTGGCGTTTGATCACCGTGCGCTTCATGCGCTCGCCGAACTCCGGGTACTCGGCAACAATCTCATTGAACGATGTCTTGCTGAGCACGTTCAAGTCGCAGATATTCACAGCCTTGACCGTGTTTGTACGACGCACATCGATCACGAGCGCAGTCTCGCCGAAGAAATTGCCGTCGCGTAAGTAGATCCGCTTCTGCGAGGTAGCTGGGTCGGGTTTGTCCGGGTCCGGCACAAAGATCTCCACGAGCCCCTTGCGAACGATGAACATCTCTTTGCCAATGTCGTCGTAGTAGATGATCGTGTCGCCAGGTAGGTACACGGCAGTCTCGAGCGCCATGCACACTTTCCCGAGGAACCGAACGTCCGAGCCGGCAAAGAACGGCACAGTCTTGACCAGATCCTTGTACAAGTGCAGCGCGATGGTCATGCGAAGCGTCTTGGAGATGCCGGGCTGGTGGAGAAGCATCATATCCGAGTACGCGCGTTGCTACCATGACCGAGAGAAGTGGAAGTGGAAGCGGTCAGCGAACGATATAGTGGAGGGATAAAGAGGAGGCGGGCAGACTCACGTTGATCCACAAGTAGTCGTAGTTTCGCCGAACTCGGTGCTGAGCGAAGGAAAAACAAGGAGAAGACCACAGTGTGAGTCAAGTCCGTTTAATGAGACCAATCGAGAGGATACAACTTACCTGGAGCTCTTCGGGGAGCTCGTAATACCGCATTTCGGCCGCGATGATGTCCATGCGATTGCGGAACTGGGAGCTCTGCTGGTCCCAGCTCATGATCAGCGACATGATGTTGCCAAAGAAAAACGCCGTGAAGATGGTGCCCAGCACGAACACGACGGTGCTCATCACATAGAAATCTGTGTTGCCCTCACGGTTCGGGTCCATGAGGGCGGAGATTGTCGAGTATGTGGAGGTCTCAGCGATTCCCAGGAACATGAGCATGATGATATGCATGCTCTGAATGTACATCCGCGGCATCTACAACCCAAGCAATGAAGCGTGAGCTCAACACGAGCTACCAAATCGAATGGATCGTATCGTCAACGACATATCATACCTCGTCAGTCTCACAGACTGCTTTCCCAGTCGCATCAAAACAATGATTGAACAGACTCGCCCACAAGCAGCTTTACAACACATTTAACGTGAGATCCACAGAACAGAGCCGCTATCAAAAGGGTGAGAAGCGGAAACGTACGCGAGGAAGTGGAGTGCCATGACCATGGCCAAGAAGCTGAGTGCGAGGTTATAGTACTTGGCGTACTCGCGCAAGTACTTGAGAAGGCGACCGATGCGCAGCAGCTTGGGCAGCTTCTGCAATTTGACCATTTTGATGGATTTTCGCGCGGAGCTCTGCACGAACAGCGCCAGTGGGAAGTTGGAGATTAAGTCGATGATGAGCCAGTGGTGCAAGTAGCGCTGGAATACCACGCGGCTGTCCATGATCACCTCTCCGTTCGAGAAGATGCCTGTGCGCATGGTCACAAACATGTCCACGACGAAGTAGATGTCGACGATCGTGTCCAGCACGTAGCGGTCGCCCCACTCGACGTAGTTGAAGCCAATGATCAGCGGCACCATCACGCACACGTACAGCACGCAGCACGCAGTGAGCACCTCCCAAACGCGGCGAAATTTCGAGTTTGGGTGGATCATAAAGCGACTGGAGCCGGTCTTGGGGTCGTGGTAGATATCGATCACATCTTCGCGAGGGTTTAGTGCGCGTGCCAGTAGTGCGGCTTTGCCTAGCAACCGCCATGTCTGTCGATTGGCCGTTGGACTGCGCGGTCCGATAGAACTGTCGAGCTTGTCAAACCTCTCTTTCGTGTGGAGATCACTGGGAAGCGTGGGCACGACAGTAGGCAGCACGCCCATGAGGTCTCGGCCGTTGGACTTCGCTGCTGCATGCAGCATCTCCAGCGATGCGGTGATCGAGTCGGTCTTGTGGGCTCCATCAGTATTGTTGGTCGCATGCGGGGCGTGCGCTCTCTCCGAGTTCGGATGCACGCGCGACATGCCGTCGTATCAGGCAAGCGTGTACGAGAGCCTCGCGTGGAGACCGTGGTGGTGGGGGATGCAAATCGAATCGATCGGCAGAACAGAGCTACCGCCGATGCATGACAGCAGCCAACGAGCGCGTAATTGCCCGTGCTGTATCGCGGTGGTTTCGAGCGATTGAGGGGATTCACGCAAGTCCCGATTTGGATGCAAAAGCCTGTAGTCTATTTACGACGCGCTCAAGTGCGAAACCGATGTGGCCCGAACTCCATTGCGGCAGGCAAAAGCCGCAGCATCAAACACAGAGGCTAGCATCAATGGCTTGCTGCTTCTTGCATGGTACAGCGCGAAGGCTCACTACGACCGACGCGTGAGAGGCCGCAATGCACGGCTTCGCGTCGGCGTAGTTGCACTCCAATGGCTCGACCGTGGAGCCATTCCCTGAGGTGTTTGTTGTGTGCCCTTTCGAAAAAAGGAAACGGCCAACGCTCGAAATTTGTGGAATATCCAAAACCTCGATTTTCCTTTGTTGAGGAAGTTGGATAATAAGGTTTAATGGGAATCCAACACTCCGATTCTGCAAACATGATGGTATGATGTGATCCCCCACCAGCAGATCTGTGGACTCGGGACATGGAGCGGACAACGTGGCCAGAGACAGCCGGCGGATCCTTGGAAAAGAAGAGTGCTCCTCCTTTTCGTTTCAGTGGCCTGTACCGATACGACTGTGCACTCCAGTTGCAGCACTGTGGATCAAAGCCCATGCTCGATGAGCTGGGCTGCACTGACGGTGAGCTGGGCTGCACTGACATCCCTCGCAGTGGAAATCACAGTGTGCGCCAAATTCCACACCCCACCCTCGCTCGCGTGATGCGCGACCACACCCAAAGTGCCTTCCCATGGATCAGTGTCGATGGCCGACTCTGAATCGAGTCGGACTTTTGAGATTCTCTGCGAGCATTTGGCCGGAGCGATGAGTGTGGTTCTCAACGGGGCCGACCGTTTTGTTACCACCACAACCACGAGGATTGCAGCAGCGTCGTCTGCTCCAGAGAGGAGAAACGCAGCTCAAGGTTACAGTACCGCACTTGAACTGTTAGCATTGGGGTGGGGAGGGTGCAGTTGGAGCTGTGATTGTGGCATGCCCCCCCCCACTTACTTCTGCAGCATAAGTAAGTGTTGCGGAGTCTTCAGACTCATGTAAAACGATCTGCAGTTCATTTGGTTGCGAGCCTCTGCCCTTTGGTGTACGCACCATCGATACAATTTCCAGGACACTGCGCGCTGTCACATGGCCGGTGTGGGTTATACGCACTGTGGGTTATACGCACTGGGTATGCACGCAGGTTGAAGTGAGCCGTGTTGAATGCAAGCCACGCCGATCTTGCGCCTTTGCCACCTCAATTGTGTCGATGATCACCCGAGGTTAACAGTGTTCTTCGTAGCACAGTATGTGTTAGTTTATGTGTGAATCACAGACTTTAGTGGGGGCTCTCGCTCCCCCTCTCTCAGTGCGAGAGGAGCAACGATCTCCAGCACTTCTCGCCCCACGATTTGCATCTCTCTCGAAGAGATTTCTCCTGCGCTTTTGGGTGTGTGTGTGAACAATGCCGGGTATGAACAGTACGGTCTGATTGTCGATGCGTTGCCAAGTGCACTGTATGCAGAATTCTCACAATGAAAGTGTCGGCAATGCCGCCGTTCTCCAGACTCGCCAGATTTCAGATTTCGATGACACGCCCAAGCGCTGCATTCTGCAACGTGCAGGCGAGACCTGGCCGACGATAAAGCCAGTGTGCCTGCTACAGTATTGATCCTTGCATTGTGCACCGAGTCAGCACAGCCCAAGCCACATCCCAAAGCTTGGGCCGGACGTCCGCTTGATAATGGCGGCGTATTTTTGTGACGATGGTTTGGAGGTGCACAATACAGTACATTGGCCGGGTTGGACCTTCAAATCAACAGAAACAGGCCGAGAGGAGCCGAGTTTCCGTATTTTTCTTACAGTGCACTCCATTTGGGCCAAGTTTCCCGCTGTGGCGTTGAATCTCCGGAACTCCAATCCACGAAAAAGCCATTTCTGCGCATGCCGTTATCTTCTCGCAATTCAAAAACAAAACACCGCATCACTGAGATCCCCACGGGCAACAAGAAGCAGCATGCAGCTCACTCTCGAGCCCTGGAGTCTCGAGCCCTGGAGCCGTGGTACAGGACAGTGCATTCGGTCCTCCCCTTCAATTTCCCTGTATATTCTGTAAATTTCTGCACTCTCTTCAATTGTGGAAATCGAAAATCCATGAGCCCGCTACGAATCCAATCGACCGACCGCGATGTGCGAACAGAGTGTAAAACCAGACCTGAAGCCGGCGCACGTGCACAGTGTGCACTGCACACCGCGCTGCGTATCATCTGCTCGAGCGAGGGAAACGAGCCAACGAGCGAGAGGGACAACGAGCTTCGATATTTTTGGGGGTTGGGCGTGGCTTTTGGTCGCCCCGGCGTTCCAACTTCCACACACTGGAGTTGCCCGATCCGGCCAGATCCAACCGGTCCGAATGGTGTGGATTCACACTCTCACACTAACTCACTAAAACCGATTCACTCCCATTGGGAGTCCCAAGGGTTGTGAAAGAACGACAGTTACCGATTTGCTTCGTGCGCGGCTCCTTCACAACTGCGTGATTTCTTCTTTTCTTTCCGAACGGAAGCCGTGGGGCAGCGTAGTTTTCGCTCCCATATCGCGTCGCCCTCTCTCTCTCTCTCTCTCTCTCTCCGCATTGCCGTAACCAACCTCCGCCTCGCACCCACGCTGCTATTAGTGTGAGGTAACTGTACATACAGTACAGTAGCGCCACCGCCACACCACGCCAGCAGTGTCGCCACACGCCACCATCCCTCTTCTCAACCCAGAGCCGAGCCCACACCCACACCCCTTGCGAACTTCGCTTCGACGGCCCCTCCCCAAACGCCGCGCTTGCTGCCACTCGCATTCCTCGACAGTGCAGCACTTGCCGACCTTCCGCGTTTCCGACTCGCGCCCGTCCGTCGCATCGTCGCATTCATTGCCCCGAGCACTCGCGCGCGCTGTCTCTTTCCTTCTCCAACCGCCCTCGCTGCTGTGTGTGTGTGTGTGGGTCCACGCCCCACGAGTAGTCGGTCTCGTCACTTCCAGATCTCGAAGCGCACGCCACTCCACTCCCATTCCACGTCCACACTACTTGTAACAGGTGAGCACTTGTGTGATGTTGTTGATCTCTTTGAAATGGAGCGTGGTGCTGATTGATGTTGTGGTGTGATGGAGTAGAACATCACTATGGGCACCTCGGAAGATGTGCGCACCGAGCAGCACGTGCGCACCGAGCAGCACGCGCGCACCCACCAGCAACTGCAGCACGACCGCATGGCCTTCCACTCCATGCACCACCACCAGCACGCGACGCCGCCGCCCACGCCGCAGTACTCAACCAGTGGCCAGGCCTTCCCGGGCTCGCCGTCATCCATGATGAACCAGTCCGGGTCCTGGCCGCACGAGAAGCTCTCCGAGTCGGACCTGAACCACACACAGAACATGGAGGTGGATCCGAGCCAAGACCCCAACCTCTCGCCCAGCCCCAAGAGCTACAATGGTGGCAGTGGCGTCTTCCACTTTGGGGAGCCGCAGCAGGCTCCGACACAACTACACAACTACAGCGGCCTAGTCGCCACGCCCATCACTCGCTTCCTCACCAAGCAAACCTTCGGCTTCATCCCCAAGCCGTCGTTCCCGTCACCCTCGGAGGGCGTGCCGCCACGCTCTGCTCCGTCTTCACCGTTGCCGTTGTCTTCTAACGGCGGACTCAACCACAAGATTCCATCACTGCGGTTGCCCAGTTTGTCTTCTGGTGGCTCGCTTCCACAGTCGCCGTTGTCCTCCCCACAGAGCGCGTTCTCCCTGCCCGCGGGTGAGAACCTGAGCCGTTTGTTTGGCGCGGCGTCCCTGGAAAACAACAATTCCAGTTCGCTGCCAGGATCGCCCATGACCATGCCAACGCGTGGCAGCACACTGACGTTGCCTCCTTTAAAGCGAGCGTGTATGTCCCCCACGACGCTGCCGCCTCTGTCTCAACTGCAGCTTGAAGACATTTGTAAGCCGTTCGTCTACCTGCGCTCTCTGTCGTGTCCATCAGACGCTATGATGCGTGCTGCAGCGGAAGAATCCGCTGCTGCGGAAGCCCACGAAGCCTACGCAGTGCCGCACATGGCCCCGAAGAATGATGTTCGCAAGTACCGAGTCGAGCGAAGTAACTCGGTCGATGCGAGCGCTGTGCTCGCCATGCGTGAAGCCCGCGCACGTGCACTCCACGGAGAATGCCAGAACTGGTACGTTTTTACTGTCGTGGCTTACGAGGAGGGAGAGGTTCTCAGTGTCTAATGTGCCTTTTTGTTTTGTGATCATTTTAGGCTTGATCGACCTCAGTACGATCGTCACCCGTTGGCATCTCTGGCCGAGTCGGCCCATGCGATGCAGCTGATGGAGCAAGGCTACTCGAACATGGATTCTCCTCGCAGCATCACTAGCCCAAGTGCCTCTGGCGAGGAATCCTCTAACCCATTTAGCGTCTCGGAAGACCACGACTACCGACGAGACAAGAAGCTGTGTGCGTTCCCACGCTGCGCCAGCAACGCAGTGACTCGAGGGCTGTGTATCAGCCACGGCGGCGGTCGTCGCTGCCAACGAAAAGGCTGCACTCGTGGCGCCCAGAGCAAGGGGCTATGTGTGGCCCACGGTGGAGGCCGCATCTGCAAAGCCAAGGGCTGCTCCAACATCCAGCGCAGCATGGGGTTGTGTATTCGCCACGGAGGCGGCAAGCGCTGCTCGATGCCCGGCTGCCAGAAAGGCGTCGTGCGCCAAGATTTGTGCACAGCCCACGGCGGCAAACGAAAGTGCAAAGTCGAGGACTGCAACAAGCACGTCAAGAAGAAGGGCCTGTGCCGTTCGCACGCCAACTCAGTGCTTGGCGCCTCAGCGATGTCGTCGCCCCGCGGAGATCTGTCGCCCGAGTATTCCAACTGATCGCCGAATTGAATACTGTGTATTTTTGAAAGGCGCCGCGACTCGCCGCTATCTCCAACATGAACGAAATACCAATGTAGTAAACCGAAGTCACTCATCACCAACGAGCCGCTCGATCTGGACGCGGCCCGCATGCATTCCAAGCGTCGCGGTGTAGCAGTACCGGTAGCGTTTACAGATTAGATGTATAAATGGAATTGGATACTTTTTTAAGATTCGCCGCCTTGGTTTGGTGTGGTGACTAGTGTCGGAAGCGGATTCCGCTTTGGCTCAAACCGATTCAGCAACCGCGTGCCTGCAACTGAAGCTGTCCGCTGAAGTGGTGGCAGCACAGCCATCGTCGTTGCTGCTTGACTGGATCTCTTGATGATATAAGCACTTGTTTGGGATGGAGTGCGAACCCTCGGATCTTCGTAGGCCTGGTGGACAGCTTGGTTGTCGCTAGAATACGACTTGGCTCGTGCGGGTCGATGGCGAGAGTGAGCTCCCGTGGACTTGGTCGAGCGATGAGGAACGCGCACAGGTGGTAACACCGACGGCCGTGTCGTCACGCTACTCGATCCTGGTGATGAACTATAAACGCGATTCCCATTTATGCTGCACTTGTGTTCACGCAGCTCTGATGATGACAGCGGTGCTGCTGCCGCGTGACGTGATATGCCATCGCTCGTCCTTTCCCACCCACGCTCAGCTACAGACGAGGAGAGCATCAGCTTTGGTGGTCGTATCGGGATCCGTCCCGAGAGACCGACCACACGAGCGTCCTCCACCAAAGTGTTCTCCACCAACGGCTCGTCTTCCTCCACTCTACCAGTGCTGTCTTCACAGGTGTCTTCATTACTCTCCGGCCTTTCGTGTGGACACTCGCGTCGTCGTTTGATGATACAGCGCCACATCCAGTGATTGATGACTCGCGTGGCGTGGTCTGATTGATCATGGGATTTAGTGAACTGGCGTATCCGTGATTTTGTGATCCAGGCCCGCAAGAACTGTTCCAGTTGCCGTCGCATCATTGCTCGCCGGAACAATGCTTGGTGGAGATCCAATTCTGATTCGGCAGCGTCCACATGGGGAACATTTTCTTCATCAGCACGTGTCCCCGGAACAGTTTCTACCGTCATCACTGGGTATCTTCGTAGGGACCGCTGATGATGCCGACGCCATCTGGTCTGGATACACCGTGCTGCTTGATTTCGGGCTCTCCATACTTGTTCTCGTTCTCGTTCTTGATGTTGTTCCCGTCGGAACAGCATCACTTGGATCCAGCGATTGATCTTGTTGCGTGAAGAGCTCACTCGGAACTGTGACACGCGCATCTGCCATTCCTTCTCTAGATGAAGCTGGTGGATGCGGTGGACACGCCACAGGCACTGAATGCGACGAGCCGCTCCTCTGCGAGTCCAGCACGCGCGTATCACTACTCGACGCACCCACTCTTCCACAGCGCGTGCTCTCGTAGCAGCAACCGCAGCTTCCTGACGTCCACGCTGGCGCTGCAGCCAGCGTCTCACAGCCTTCTCCACAATCAGTCGACTACTGTTTATCTTGGCCAACTCCTTCTCTGCTTGGCGATGTCGGAAAGCGCGTTGGACGGCTCGCGCAGCTGTGGTCTGAGCGAGTCGGCGTCGGACAGCAGCAAGAGCCTCCCACGCGCGTCGCTCTAGCTGTCGTTGAGCGCGCGCATCGCGGATGAGCTTACGCCACCGATTAGGAAGAATAGCATACGCGTACACCGCAGCGCTGATCACGTCTGTCGCGTACCCGTACACAGCCTTGCGGGCGACACGGTCCGCAACGGTGAGGCTGGCAGCCATCCACTTCGGCCGCTCGTTGACCTGCTCTCCCCAGTGTTTCAAGCCGCGCACATCAGCGAGGCACACTTCGGATCAGAAGAATACAGAGGACTGGAGCAGAGCGCAGTCATTGTAGGCTGCGTCCACGTGACGACACCGCGCAGACCAGAGCTTTGGTCCCATCGTCGTCAGCCAATTCTGTCGGCACCGCCGTGTTGGGTTTCGAGCCCCCGAAATTCGTCTGAGCGGACCAGACGTATAATGTTTCAGAGGTTACTTTTCATCATGGAGACCCAACCTGCAATACATGATTATGGAAATTTAGCATTCAGATACCCTTTTTGTACTTTATGTGTGATGCAATACTCAACAGCAGCGATTCTCGTGGGGTGTATGGGAGGAAGAGTGATGCGGATGGAGACTTGTAGATACAGTAGATATCACTTCGTGGTGGAAGCCGAGTACCATTAGTGCATTTGCTGCATTTCCTGCTGCTGCAGCGACACGGCCTCTCGGAAAATGAGTCGCTGGAGCTCGTCCTTGGGCATCTCCACGCCCAGATCCAGAGATTCGCGTTCAAAGTCGAAGTTAAACGACTGCGAGCACACGGGCTCGTCCGCCTGCACGATCCACAACGGGTAAGTCTCATGATCAATCAGTCAAATGGTAAAACTATCGATCCGTACCGGGTTGTGGAGCTGGGCCAAGTACGGATGCGCAAGCGCCTGCGTGACGGTGATACGTTCCTCGGGGTTGAACTTGAGCGCCTTGGCCAGGAGATCCACTGCCAACGGGTTCGCGTCCGGAAAGAACTCGCTCAGCGGTCGCTACATCGAAATCCGCATCAGTGAATCTGTGTTACCTGAGAGAATGATGCCTCCAATGCCTCACCTTGGGGTAGTATCCGTGCTGGAGGATGGCCTTCTTCGCGGCTTCGTGTGGCACAAAGCTCATTTCCTCAGGGGTGGGCGAGCCCAGCACGCGGATGATCATGTGAAGCTGGTCGGACGGGTCTCTTCCCGTGAAAAACGGTCGTCGACGCAGCATCTCTGCGAAGATGCAGCCCACAGCCCACATATCCACGGCATCATTGTAGTTCGGACAATCCGCAAGTAGCTCTGGGGCTCGGTACCACCGCGTGACGACGTACTCGGTCAGATCTTCGTTGTGGGCCATCTCCACGCCACGTGCCAGACCAAAGTCACAGATCGTGAGGTCGCAGTTCGAGTTCACGAGCAGGTTCGATGGCTTCAGGTCGCGATGCAGCACGTTGGCCGAGTGGACAAACTTCATACCGCGAAGAATCTGGTACAAGAAATACTGGAAGTGGGCGTCGGAGAGCGGCTGCGACGAGCTAATGATGCGCTCCAGATCGCTCTCCATGAGGTCCGTGACGATGTAGATGTCACTGAAGTCCATCACGTTCGGGGGGATTAAGATGACGTCCAGGATCTAAAGTCATAATATCACCCATGGTCAGACAACGGTCTGTACAGCCAAGGGGAGCCATCGTAGCAGCTCACGTTGATGATGTTTTCGTGGACACCGAGGTGGCGCAGCAGCTTCATCTCTCGCAGGATACGTTTTGCGTCCGTGAGGTCATCGAACACGTCGGTGATCTTCTTGATCGCGACCTTGCGGCCTCGCAGCTATAGATAACAGCATGAGCACTCTGTCGTTCTCCCTCCCCTCGTGTTGTCAGCACGTACCGTGTCTTCCGCAGAGCACACAATGCCATACGAGCCGCCACCAACAGGACGCAGGTTCACGTAGTGGGAGCGCACTTCAAAGATGTCGCGCGAGACCGTGACGCAGTGGAAATCGGGGCCGTAACGCGAGCGTTCGATGGACATGGTGGCCGAGTGTGTTGGAGTTGATTACTCTGGAAATAGGAGGCTGTCGACGGCCGCCAGGGTCTCGTTGCAAAGCGCTTGTGCGGGAGATTCCACCTACACCGGTTGTGTGTCACCTAGGTGCTTTAGAAAGCCACCACCAGCGTCGCAAGGTGCCTCGTTTAGTACGCAATGCTGGAACGTCGTCGCCGCCGATATCTTCCTTTTTTCGCACTCAGCTGGAAGGCGCCTCTTCCAGGAGAAGATACACAGAGCGGGTACTACAGCAGACAGAACAAAATGTAGATTGTTGATTGGCTATAATCACAATGGAATCGCAAATCTATTGGTTAATAATGGCTACACACCAGCCGCTGACTCTCGTTGAAGTCAAGATGAGGAGCTCCACTCCATTGCGGACTTTCTCCTATTACCACTGCCGACCGTTGTTCGGGGGCATGCCCATGCCAGGCCGAGGCTGTTGTTGCTGTTGTTGCTGTTGTTGCTGACCCATGCCTTGCCAGTTCAATCCCGAGAAGCTGTTGCCTGGACCGCCACCAGGGCCTTGGTTCATGCCGATGTGCTGGCCCATTTGGCTGATGCCAATGCTGCCCGCAGCACGAGGCCCCATGGACGACGGCACGCCGCCAGGACCCATCTGCGCGAAGCCACCGCCAGGGAAGCCGCCTGGGTTGCCGCCTGGGCCTGGAGGCCCTCGCGGCACGTTCATCTGAGGAGGTCCGCCAGGTCGCATCGGGTTATTGTTGGATGCTGGACCGAGAAACAGGTTAAAAGGATCCGCAGGAGCGCCGGGGTTCTGCATCTACAGGTAGAGATGATCAGTGGTAATATGAGACCGTAGGGGGGATAATGCAGGACTCACTGGAGCGGCAGCAGCTGGGGCGGGGGATGGCGTGGTGCGCGGCGACGTCGCTGGAATCGGATCGGAGAGCTGAGCACAACAACATCAAGCTCAGTGATACAGTTCACTGAGAAAACACAAGCAGGTCTTGACGTACCAGACCCACGAGGTCGTCGTTAAACGCCTTGGCGGGTGGCGTGGCCTCTGGCGCCTTCGCTGCTGTACATGGTAACGCATCCAAGTGAGTCCCACAGCAAGACAATAGATAGCACACCCTGCAGCAAACTGACGTGGCGGAGGAGGGGAGGTCTCAATGAGATCAGGCGCCGGCTTGGCCTTGAGTGTCTGCACGGGCTTGGTCTCCACCCGCTCCGGCGGTCGCGTGTTGCTCTCCCGCTGGACACGCGCAATCTTACTCACGACCAGGCCGTTGTAGTCGGGCACCGGATCCTCGTCATTTGTCACATCCAGCCATACTACCCAATCCCACGAGTCAGCTCCACTCAACGTCTCCGTAGTAAAAAAGTAAACCCACCGTAGGTGCCTTCAAACGCCGTCTTGAAGCGGAAGTGGAAGTCGCCTGGCAGTGGGAAGCTCTGCACAACCACGACCAGTAACACAAGCATCAGAATCTGTAGGTGATGGGATCCGCGGATTGGCGCGCGCACCTTCTTGACGTGCTGCAGCTTGAGCTGCTCGACGCGCGGCAGCGGCACGACGTTCATGTGATCGGAGGAGTCTCCGTCCTCCGGGATGAAGTAATTCAGCATGCCATCCATCGTAACGTAGCGTAGCGTGCGTCTGGCGAGCGCAATTGAGATGAGATCGAAGAGCTCTTCGCGTGGGCGGGTCTTCCAAGTGGCGTCGTTTTCCCAGCTTCATGAAACGAAAGCAGGAAGGTACTGCATATCCTCTATTATGTGATTTTATCCCTCTGCTTGAACATATCAATTAACACTGGTATCGGATATTACAGGATCAAGTGAAGTTACGATGGGGTTGACGTGCTGTGAGAAACGTGTTGGATGGAAATGAGCGCGTCGACCGACGAGGTTTCGCCGCAAATGGACGTGAATATGAGCGATTCGGAGGCGATCCAGGCGCCTGTGACGACTGGAGAGGTGACGGCGCCACCGGCGCCCAAGGTCGCGAAAACGGCGCGTGTTGTGACGGCGTCTAGCGCCCACGAGACGCACGACCACGACCCCACGCACTGTCACGGTGACGACGAAGAAGAGGACGCGGAGCCCGTCGTGACGAAGCTCAGCGAGTGCGTGGAGTTCGAAAAGGATGCAGAGGTGAGTGATGTACTACTCACGAGTCGTTTGCGGCCTCTGCGGGCTTTCAGCCTGGCTGGAAGAGTAGGAACATGGGCTCACGCACGGTTGGCTTGGCTACTGTAGGACATTTACTACATTGGCACGGCTGGTATCAAGGCCACGGAGCTGGACGACCTGGAGGATATGCCCAACCTAGAGGTACGTCTCATACTTCCACTGTATCCATCTAAGCGATTGGTGCACTCACTGGTTATGTACTTCAATCAGCGTCTCCATGTTCGATCGAATCTGCTGCAGTCCATGGACGGACTGGGCAACCTACCCAAGCTGCAGCATCTCGAGCTGTACGACAACCAAATCGAACGCATTTCGTGTGTGGACGCGCTGGTGAATCTGCGCGTGTTGGACTTGTCGTTCAACGGCATCCGCGTGATCCCGGACCTGAGCCAGCTCACGCAACTGCAGGAACTGTACGTGGCCAACAACAAACTCACCAAGATCACGGGCATCAGCACGCTGCGCACGCTCCAGAAGCTGGATCTTGGCGCGAACCGACTGCGCAAGATCGAAGGCCTCGACCACTTGGACAACCTCGAGCAGTTGTGGCTGGGCAAGAACAAAATCACCAAGATCGAAGGCTTGGAGAACCTCCACAAGCTGCGAGTCATCAGCGTGCAGGTAAGCCATGTGATGGAGTGGAGTGATTGATGTGTGAAAGAATGAATCTCTCATGGATGTTGTTATATATGTGTAGAGCAACCGTCTGGTGGCGTTGGAGGGGTTTGAGGCGACCATGGAGCTGGAGGAGCTGTACGTGAGCCACAACGGCATCGAGAAGATCGAGAACGTGTTCCATTTGGTACGTTACATGAAGTCATATCACGGGCGTTGACGGTGTGATATACACCGGACTGACTGGTGCTCTCTTTAATCAGTCCAAGCTGACGATCTTCGACATTGGCGCGAACCGCATTCCGTCGCTGCCGACGGAGCTCGCGCAGCTCACGATGTTGGAGGATCTGTGGGTCAACGACAACCAGGTCGAGCACTTTGCGGACGTGGACCACCTCATCCCACTGGCCAACCTGCGTACGCTGTACTTGGAGCGCAATCCGCTGGCGAAGGACTTTGAGTACCGCATGAAACTGGAAGCCACGCTGCCGGAACTGGACCAGATCGATGCCGAGGCCACGACCAAGGCGCGTCGACGATGAATAGACGGAAGACCGTGGACACCAGGCAGGTAGGCGACGTTCACACGGTAACGGAGATGTCTTTGCTGTCACATTTTGCGTCGGGACTTGGTTTTCTTGAAGTTTTTGACCGCGTAGACCCGTGTTTTCGCATCTCCTTCGCTGTCGCTGTCACTGTTGCTATCGCTGCTTTCATCATCGCCATCATCGTCGTCTTCGACTGTGGACTCGCGGTGGGGGTCGCCGTTCTCGATGTACACTTTCGGTGGCGGGGGATGCAGTCGACACCCCACCACGATACACGTGATGCACATGTGGTTGACGAGCACAAGCCACGAGCCACAGTGCAGACACCGCTGACCATGCAAACCGGCTTTGTAAATCGGCACACTGAGCACCGCAAGCACGGCTACAAGCGACAGAAACGCAGGAGCGATATATCCTGTCGGTCGTGGTTGAGGCGTGGGGATGGAACGCACGTGGATCACTTCATAGAATCTCGACGGTGGCGTCGGTGTTTCCGTGATCGTGATGGAGCAGTTCACGACACTCCGCCAGTACTTCGAGCCATAGTCAAGGCTCCGCTCAATGATCCAGAGCGTGAGTGCGTACCCGTTCAGGTACGTCCCCAATGTGCGGTTGGGCATCGCACACTCGATGACCGTCTCATCCGTGAGCGTGTCGCGTCTCGCGAAGCGCACGATGCGGCGGCCCTTGCTCACACTGAGTCGCTGCAGATCGTTCAGAGGACAAGACAAGTTCCACGTCTCATCAGCACCGAACCGAGGCACGGGCTTGGTGCAGCATTGCAAGCAGTACTGCTGCGTGCTCTTGGCCGCATCCGTGAACTGGGACGAAAACGCGTACTCTTTGCGGAAGTCCGATGCCGTGGCGTTCAGATCTTCGCAACTATTGAGTGCAAAGCCCGCGAAGCACTGCTCCAGCAGCCGCGTGACGGTCGTGTTCTTGTCGACAAACTGGATCGCGCCGAAGATGCCTGCTGTGCGCTGATGATCAAGGGCAAAAGAGAAAGCCGTTAGAACAGCGAGAAGACCCAGCTGCCTGCTGATGGTGGTGCTCCATATCAAAGCAGGCACGTACTTCGACGTCAATGGCGTGGGTCAGTCCGAGCAGCGCCACCACAACTGAACAAACAAGCCAGCAAAGACCAAAGCGCGGGTTCGTATCCATCGCTGACCATTCAGCGAGAGCGGAGTCAAGCAGCGCTCGTCGCCATACCAGCTCGGCTGCCGTTATGGAGTCGCTGTTCTATTCATGGTGCTTGCTGCTCGGGCACTTGACGAGCGTCTGGACGAAACTGCAAATGTGTTGTGGTCGAGACTGCATCACCATCACAGAAATTCAAATCCCTCGACTCTTATGCAATGATCCGAGTGCCGTCATTCGACTAATCCGTGCGAGAGCTGCACATCCTCAAGGGCATCCTCTGTCTACATGAAGCCTGTCATTGTCGAGCGAGCCTGCTTGGAGCTCTTTCCACAGCTGCTCCCTGCACTGCTGCACTAACAGTGGTTGTGATTTGAGCTGTGCGCGGAGACACGATGGGTCCTCCACGACTCGTGGACTCGTGGACCACGAGTCCATTCCCCACCACTGTGCTGAAGGATTGCCTGCCCTCTGGGTCGTCGTGGTGGAGCAACAAACCAAAGCTCTCGAGTTTGGGTAAAGCATACGCATACATTGATTTGAAGTGTTCTTCTGTGGTGACGGCTACTACTGTTTCAAAAATCCGGCCTTGGCTATTTACACCGACGCGTCTGGCACGGTGATGCCCTTGGCCTTGAGGTCCGCCAGCACGGTGCGTGGGTCGACCGCCAAGTTGTCGCAGCCACCACAGTGGTGGAGCGCAACAACCAGGTTGTCGGTCTGCGAGAGCACTGGCGAGCCCGACGAGCCGCCCTGGGTGTCAGCCATGTAGCCGACCTGGTTGTCACCGCAGGCCGTGTTGCTCTTGTTGATGAACGAGATGGTGGAGGAGGCGCCGCTGTCCACAGTGTTGACGATGCGCTTGGCCCATCCAGCAGGGTGCTGCGGGATGTAGATCTTCTCACTGGCCTTTGGTCCAGCGGCACGGAACTGCAGGTAGCCGTAGGTTGAGGCGACGGTCGATGGAAGCTT